>JAVCKZ010095140.1:0-24624 GCA_034780755.1 Lepetodrilus elevatus | reverse complement strand
GTCTAAGTGGTGTAGCAATAATTTGCGTATAGATCTTGTCCGCAAACTGGTATCTCTGAGATTGGGATGCACTGTACAATAGTGCATGCGAATATCATGTTTGGGTTATCTCCATACAGAAATACTTCCTTATCGTTCATCGGTACCAGTTCATTTCCATATCGAGCCGTGTGTCGCGGCAATATGGAACTTATGTCGTAGGTTTTACTCGACCCAATATCGCTGAAATACCTTGTTAACAGTATGATACCATACTAACAAACTGCCTAATTTATTAATTTCTTACAAAATACATTACTTACAAGTACAGTAATAGTAACGAGTATACGAGTACCATACTTAAAATTGAATGCTATTTGAATATAGATTACTTGAAGTATATATGCACTCTATTGTAATATTTATGTATTGTAATGGACACACCTAGTACTACAATATACACGAGTTTTCAAATGAACTCCCCTAAGTAACATTATAGTGTTATGCGCCACACTAGTATTCTTTAAATAGGATCCATTTATAAGATTCCAATTATGGTGAACTGGTCGTATACTTTCTGTCTGAACCCATAATGCAACCAAATGGGATTGCACGCTTTGTATAACCTATTGTCCAGAAGATAATAAAGGATTAATACTTAAAGACCTTATTTCATGAGGAATGGAACCGAAAGTTAGACTTTCTTATGCCTCTTTCATACTAACTATTTAAAGATGCTATTATTATTATTATTATTATTATTATTATTATACATACATGTATTCGTATATTTCTTTTAAGCCACGCGCAAGGAATAGTTAGACTACGTACTGCATTAACCTCTGTAATGAATCTATAACGTTTCTGTCAACGTCTAATCTCTTTATGAGTAAGTTAGTGTTGATCGTTATATTCCTTCACGGATCAGGATCTTATTTAACGTTATATTGCTCTTTGAATCAAGGGACATTTCACGTATCATTTATTCAAAAATATCATGGTAAATTGTGCGAGATAGCACGTGCTGATAAGATGAAATTCCAATTCCGTTCCGGAAAATTTCTCGACCTGCAAACACACGAACTGTTTCAAGTTTTCCGAAAATGAAACGGCCGCTCTTTAATAACAAGAAATGTTTACGGAGTTAGGAACCTTTTGACCAATGCACGCGTTTAGGAGGAATGCTTCCAATGAACATTCTCGGGTGCGTTTGGTCGCTCGCTCATGCGTTTCTAACCCCATAATCTTACACAATGTCGTGGGTTTGCTCTATGGCACGAGGGCCGTTCCGTTCTCTCTTATTCGCTCGCTACGTGTTCGCAGTTACGTAATTCCTAGTCCATGACGAAAACTTCCGTCCGCCCGATTGCCGCCGCTTTTCACAGACGCGGAGTCGCGGGACCATTCTAATTCAGACGCTGCACTCGGTTTCCGAAAATTGATTTTGACAGAAATAGATAATAGCATCATCTAATGTCATATGTTGTTGTTCTCGCCTCGCGGTGCTATCAATAATCGTTCTTATTACAGGGTCCCAGTACCGAGTGATGTTCAATACGGAAAGAAAACCTAGACTCACATACCAGGGAGTTAAATGTACAGCGATCAATACATTAATATCTGCCTCATTTGTCATCTCCTAACGGCACCATCGAAGTAGTTATCAACGCGATCGTTGGAACGGGTTAATTAGCAATCCAAGACGCAGATTGAAATTTAGTAGCTGCGTCGTTAAGTCAAATTGCTTATTATTTCTGGTATTATCAGAGCGCGATGATAAATCAACTAATTACCATTTCACTGGGTTCGTATATATATATATATATACATCAATTTGAATGTTAAGAGTAACCAGTTGTGGAGTCGGTGGATATGCATTATTTTCACCAGATAATGTAACACTATGTGGCTGGAGATAACCTCTGATACGATAAGGACATCTTTTATTGGCCATAACTGACAAACTAGCCTTCCCGCCGACCGCCGTTATCTCTGGATACAGAGAGGAGAATATAAAATATATGATTCAATTATCGTCAAATCAAGAAGCGACTATTTTCCCACCGTGCATTCAACTTTGGCGCAAAATCAACGTGGATGAAAATGCGTTTCTAAGGAAAATCACCAGGCTATATCTGATCGCAGCCGATAAGACCGTTTTCGATTTACGGATTAGTTACGCGTTCACCGATCCCTACCCATCACTCATTTCCACCCGCGTTCTCATTGGTCGACGTTGTCAATGGCCGCTGTCGTACGGATCAGTGAATCCTCCCCCGAAGACGTCAGTGGGCGTGGCTTTCTTAATCATAACGTTCACGTTGTGCTTGCACCCCTGTTTTTTCTTGCAATCTAATGATAACACACGATTTAGAGGCGGTACCACAAGACAAGAGCGAACATGGCGGCGACGGTCATTGGGGTAAGTTGTCCTAAGGTTCTGAAGAGACGCTAGTGCTTTATTCTCCTTGCCCACTGCGACACAGCAGTCAGTTTTATTCGTTACATCGACGTGCACCGTGGCTAAGCAGTTATTATGAAAATCCAAGTGACTGTAAGAGGCGGGACAGCGGCGCACTAAGTACGGAACAGAGTGGACATAATCATAGAGGAGGCTGAAGAGCTGTTGTGAGGGGGAAGAATTGCATGAATGTCTATACTTGAGGAGGTGACACTCCACACGGAATATATCATACAGGACGTGTGCTCATGACATCAATGTTACAGTACTCAGTAAGTATACACCGTCGTCGTCGACTCTCACACGTTACGATACTCGGAGGGTATGCTGCCATCGAGTATGACACTTCTTAATGCTAGACACACCAACCTATTTCAGGTGTATCTCCCAACACGAATGTCTTCTCCCAATACTTAGGTATACTCTTGTCACAGGTGCGAATGCCAGGTACATGTTATTTTATACCTATTGGCTAGGTTCGTAAAGCATTAGGTTCGTAAAGCATTAGGTTCGTAAAGCAAGCATGTAGCAAGAAGCATGTCCGGCTCTTATTGAAGGTATCATTCATAACTGGTATATGATGGCTATATGGGTCTTGCATGAACCCGTTCGTGATACTCTACCAGGGATCCATATATCCTGTATATAGTGTGACAACTACGTCTCCGTATATACTGTATCGCTTCCTTGTTCGACTCCCTATACTTCGTGGATGGCAGGACAAGATCACCGACATAATAACAAATAACGTTCATTCGTGTATTTATCCGCATTATGTCTCAACACAATCGTCATCTACGCATACGATTTTATTCATTGGCAGCTCGTAAACCGAAAGTATTTTATAGTGTAGTTCGTGCACCTCTTGTAACATGGTTTCTTTACAAGCAAATTTAATTGAAAACTAAATATCCAAGCTTCGTAGAAACTGCTGCTGTCAGCATTGCTGCAGAGAAATAAAACCTGGAAATATGAATACCATATATCCATGATATCACTGCGATATCATAGCAGCTAACTGAGCAACTGGAATAATGGTAGTGGGAAATGTCATCCGACGCATTATTTGTTGAGACATTACATGTTGATAGGTAGGTACTGTGTGCACTTCTCAATGGGATACTACCTATATAATGAGGATCAGCAATTAATATAATGTTATCTAGCCATCATTCTAATTTAATACCGTATCAGAAGCTCACATTCAAGGTTATGTTTGTGGAACCATCACTGTCATTAAGCTATATCATCATGCCTATAGGAGATTTTCTTTATGATTTCTTTATTTTCTTTATGATTTCTTTATTTTTCACATTTATTTTCACAGGAAATATGGTATCATCAGTTAATACAGAACATAAATATTTCAGATTCACAGAAACATACTGGATATTAATACAAACATTTGGCTCAAACTAAACTTCTACAACAAAATATCGCTTAAGATAAATTCCAAATAAATAATGAGTTATTCGATGAATGCAATATTCCACAGTTAATACCACTATATTACTGTAGCAGTACAACTGAGATACTTGGTAGGTGTAGTGTTTACATATTATGCTAGCATAAGAACGCGGAAGAAGCAACTGGATATTGTCTGGAATATTATCAGGGACGATCGGCTGATGTCTGCAATAGACTCAAATAGATGGTCTAGAATACTAATATCGCACAAGGAAGTCAAAACAAAAGACCAATTCCCATAAACTCAAAATGGCCACTCAAATAATTTTGTGTCATGCCATCAAATTCGTTTTTTACCAAAATCAATCCCCACATGAAGTAATGCTCTATAAATAGGACCTATTGTGCATGACCTATTGTGCATGATATGGCACTGTGACTTGTTACATATATATTTATCAACAGCAATATGATGAAATAGACATCAATAGTCATGGGTGTACATGGACTAGGCTGGGGTATGCTATAGCTGGAACTGTAAACGAATTGCGCGTTGCATGGTAACCAGAGCATATGTACACGAAGAGTGACATCTCGCTAGCTACCGTGTATATTTCACTGTCGTCACCCATGTATCTTTCAAGGCGCGATGATTAATTTGTGAATTTCATTTTTTTTGGTCCCTCATCACGAAAGATAGACGCGGATATACTAGTAGATAGTTATTGTGTTGGTCGTTGTGGGATATCGTGACTTGATATTTATTTTCGAGATTGAAATATTAAAAAAAAAATATTAGTATACTTTACAGCAATCGAAATATGAACAGTATTCAACATGATGTAGTATATTCGTTTACAAATATTAATACTCAAAATGCGCAGGTAGCCAAACTTATTGTGTATTAAAATATTTGCGTAGTAAAATATTAATTAATTTGAATGGCATATAATAGAAAATAAATGCATTAGTGTAGCTATTATTTTCTAGGCGAACAGGATCTTGTAATGTGCACACATATTTTAATTTTAATATTGATAATGGAAACTCAAATATGACATGTAAATCCGTTTCAAGGAATTGTTTTCCCATTCTAGATATTATATTTTAATATTACTAAGTATCTAGATGTGTCATCCTTCCACCCAAATGAAAGCAAAACCACTAGCTTGACATTGCCGTGGGTTTTCATTATTGATCAAACCTATTCATTTTTAAATTGAAGCAGAAATAATTCTATTCAATCTGCATTGAGAACTAACTCGCGATTGACCCATAAAGGAATAATTACACATCTAGATAAATGTTCTGAACCTGGATATCCTCAGTGGTACGGCGCAGTCAGGACATTTGTAAAGAAAGTATACTCAATAGCGTAGAATGACACCAACATAGCTAGTAAGCAGGTACCGGAACAGTGCATTTAAATAACACGAGACATATAGAAGAGTTAACTTAGTATTGACGGAACCTTCAGACGTGAAAGGTATACAAATCTTATCAGTTCCCCGGATGAATCCAAGATAATGTTTGGAAGCAGTTCTGAGGAGGACAAGCCAGTGAGTTAATTTTCGTCTCCGTATATTATTGTCACTTCCTGTAAAATCGTATGTTGTCGTTGGAATTAGCTGGATGCTAATATTTCCAGCAGATGTGGTTGTGTTAGATGATGTAGACAGTAATGTATTGACTACCCCGGGTATGTAGGTACGTAGACGGGTATTAGGTGCACCGTCGTAAATAGTGAATACAATACAATATCATATAATGAGTACAGTACAGCGTGCAGTCGTGGTCTATGAGCTGTATAAAAGACATGTATACATAAATTAAGTCTAAAGCCAGTTTACCATCTCACCGCTGTGTACACGCACGATGCATGAAGTATATCATAATATCATATCATCTAATATTGATAGTGTCAATAAACAATGCCAGACGCGTTGAACATGTCAACGCAATTTAAGATTACTGTCACAGATTTGTCACAATCTATAACATCATCTGTCATATTTCCATAAAGCTTTTGAGATGGTTTCTACTGATAATGTGATGTGCATAGATGCGACTAGGATCTAGAGATCAAGCAAGCAATACATTCTATCTGACATGTTCATCAGTATTTGTATTGAACCGATTATTGTATACTGTACGGAGTGTATTATTTTTCTATGAACAAATGTGTAAAGAAAATGAAAATACTTCATGATTTAATTAAAAATCTAATAGTATTAATGTTACATATTTTAAATAAATATATATTTGGAGTACTAGTATATTTGTTGATAAATAACAATACGACATCCACTATTTATATGGACAAAAAAGGAGACTAAAAACAATAACAAATGAATGGACTGTATGCATATGTAAAAAACACCTTGAAGTATTTACAAAAAAAATGAAAGCATGAATCTTGCAACAATCGTATTACCGATAAACGAAAAAAACAAACGAGTTAATCATATTGCCTATATTTAGTATGCAGACAGAACACAAATATTCTGCTATTGTGTTGTCTGTTATGGATCCTAGATGAAAGACATTTACCATTGCATGGTCTAAAAACAAATAATAAAAAACCCTATTAAATTCAATATCCTGATAACGTTATTTTAGTGTCTGGAAGAGTACGAAACGTAAAAGTGAAACCTTTAAAATATGTTGTTATATTTCTTTTTGGGGGGACATTAGCGAATTTTTCACCATGAAATAGTTCCTGGAATAGTTGAACACTTTCATGTTTCAACCATTTATCATTGTTATTATACATATTAAAGACAAATGTATATACATGTACAAGAACACTTATCTTGCGATATCGGTATCCATATATAATTGCCCCGATATCAAGCAATATATATTACAACTTTACAACTAATGTAAAATTCCTACGAATCTTAAATAAGTTTGTCAAAATAAGCATGTCTTGATATTAATTAAATATAGCTAGTGCATGGCAATATTTAATAGATGATTGTGTGTTTTAATACGATTTAACGAGAATTAAAATCTTAGAATGTTACCAAATTAAAACTGATATGATTTTCTTTTTACAAGTATACACAACAAATTACAAGTATAGTAATTTAATTTGAATAAATATAAACTGATTTAGCATGGCCATATAAAGCAAATGTCGTACAAAGAAAATGAAAGGAGAGAACAAGACAAAAAACAACAGGACTGTTATTGTGTCTTTGAAATGGATGTTAAGAAAAACCTCACGCTGAAATTCAATTATACTAGTTGTAAGAATAAAGTACATGCAAATGCTACCAACAGAGAAACCTGGTAATTTGCATGTTTTCTTCTTCTTTTATACCCACTTTTACTCTTTGAATTTTAATATTGACATTAATCGTTGTGCAAAATAATCTACGTTTTCCACCGAGACACAGAGGTATTGATTAGTCGCACACGTTCCAATCTCGCCACTGTGTCTGGTATCTGTTAACAGCAGGAATTGATTAAACAACACTTCGTAGATCTGAAACGTCCCGAGGTTCCACAAAGTATTAATTTACTTTAACCAGACAATCAAATAAACTCACCATGAAATTCCCCTTTAGGGGGTGGATTACCAACCCAGAAATACCAACTCCCCCATTTTATTCCAAAATCCAGCAAAATTAAAATACACTGTGATTAATTCTTTGAGAACGGGGTATATAACGGGAGGTCCTATAATAAAGTAACGGCGAGAAAGCTCAATAACAAATCTAATCAGCATATCAAGATATAGAATCTGAATGGATCATCCCGAACTTTGTGGCGGCCTAGTGGTGTTTACATTAGATCTACCCGAGATAAATTTATACCCGGGTAGCCTAAAGTTTGGATACGGTGCCAAGGCGCGCTGCTATCTTGGGATGCGATATTCTTGATACAGAAACCCTACCCCGGTGACGATTACCCAATGGTTAGATACTCGGGGTATTGTGTTTAAAGGGTGGAGAAGGATAGGGGAAGTTTCTCACAATTTCAAAGATAAAATGTGATATTGGTGACTGGACGGATGGGCGACTGTTGTGTAGTGACCGGACGCGATGAACAATCTCATAGCCTAAGGCCATACTCGTCCACTAAGAATGACTTGTTAACATTGTTAGCGGTCTTGTATGAATAACTCATGGCTCGGTGATCGTAAACATTATTGATATTAATTTCATTGTACTTTATTATTCATTCACAGTTCCAACCAATACATTTATGTTATTTATTAAATTACCTTAATTTGCTTTAACGCATTGTGTCCGGTATGCTAACTAGTAGCTTCACATTTCCATCATGTCTGTTTACAATTAAGTCTTTCGCAATGCCACGTGGAAGGAAATAACGTCCTTATTTAGACAACACTGTGCTTGCAGCGAACAGAGAACGTTCTTTGAATAATTATTAGAAAAGCAAAATGTAGTTTCAAATTTTGGGACTAACTTCACTAAGGTATTGCAATGTGAATTGTGTTTCTCTCTTACCGGGTAAACTGGTTTTGCATGCTATTTGTTTCAAAAGTTCCAATTACATTCAATATATGTAGACATGGCAATGCATACATTTTATCACAACCTCTAATCCCTTGATTTTCTTCTATTGGCATTGACATATAATACATCCATGTCTGCATTTCTAAGACCTATCGCTGCTAATTATTGGAACTTGTACATCAAACAGATGATCTGTACTTACCACACTGTACGTTTTGAGATTACTAATAAATTAAACCATTAGATGATGCCATTTCCTAGATTGACAATTTTTTTAGAGAAAATACCGTGCTTGGGAAATATAGTGACATTGGCAATAGATAATAGTTTATTAATACACAGCATGGTCTGCGTAACTAGCATTGTAAGGCTGCACTATGTTACTTGAAGTTACCACTCTCGAAAAGCGAAGATCTTTCTGTGGAACGGTGCCTGTACTACATGTGGTTGATTTTATTATTTGATTTAAACACTATTTATTCTCATAACAGGACATAGTATACACATGACATTTAACAATACAATAATATACTAGCATATCATTGGGAGGGGCTTGTCTTATTTATTTATTTATTTAATTAAGAAATACATCAACATTATGAGAAAACACTAATGGTTCATGTAATTTGAAGCCCTCTCTCGATCTACTTCAGAACCACCTATAACTGTGCAGTGCGTACTCTCCGCTCCGTAATCCAGTTACAAGAAAGTGTCTGGCACCGTGATACGTTATCATCCATTTTGAGATGATTTCCCTGTTTATGAACTCCTGAGGGGAATCGCGTGATGGCAACCCCGGTAAGGGCCACTTGATCCCAATGAACACATCTCTTCAGCCACTTCTCGCGATAGCTCGTAAATTATCGCACCGCCTCTCGTGATTTGCGCGCTGAGCTCGCGATTACCACACTCCGAAGTCAGGGTGAACTCTCGCGAGAAAATAAATTGCTCAAGACTGCCCGGGGAGCAATCCTTTAAATGACCATGACTGTGCCAGCTATTGGCGACTAGCCGTGCTTGGAAGAGCGAAAAGATGATCAAATGTCTCATTTTCAATTTAAACAAATTAACAACAAAGAACATTCCACAGTTTCGGAGGTCTGTCTCATTCTGATTCCATGGCCACTGTGCTCGAAGAAACGACAATACAACACAATTAACAATTTCGTCTCAGAGGACTTCATTAAAACGCCTGGACCATTAACATTAGATATCTCAAGAATTTACAAAGCTAGAGCTACTTTATATATTTACTATATAAACCATGTTATCAATCGCTCATCGTAGTGATAGACAATTCATAGTCTCGGAGGGTTACAGTATATAATTAATAAATAACATACATGTATATTGATAAGTATTATATTTATATGAATTGAGCCACTAACATTCTTTACCTTGTTCTCCAGAAATCTAAACTTACTTAACTGATATAAGGAGATATTTTGAATAGGAATGTTTGATGTGAGAACAAAATTATGACAAACTAATTGGAGGGACTATATCATAATTATTTAACAGATAGTACCTCATAGAAATAGTCGAAGAAACATATTTTAATTCACCTATTAAAAACTTTCCTAACCTCCTAACTTTTCTCTTATCCATACTAACTGCCTCTTTATCCAATGGCAAACAAATCTGATGATTCACTCATCAAAACCTTGCACTGAAATCAACTGAAAGGTTTAAGAACGTTTAAAGGGATCAGTCGTAACTTCTCTGCGTATTTTCTAAGTGATATAATACCACTGACCGGGGCGCTAGGAAAACAACCTGTCGACGTAAGACGTAAATTCCATCCCCCTGTCGCGTGTCTCCAACCACTTCACTGGAGTTAGCCAGCTCCAGTAATGTCGACAATGTTCAGAAGTTGGTCACAAGTTGAGATTCCGCGTCCATCCGAAAAGGAAAAATGTTTAAGGAATTTAAATGGAAAGAAAATATTTAATTGAGGAAACCTGTACATGAAACGCTCTCTCATTCGTCCATTTGTGTAATCATACGTTTAACTATATATTTATTTATTCCCGTAATGTTTCACGCTCCTCAAAGTTAACAAAATGAAAGAAACCAACTACCAAAAACGCACTAGCAATTATAATTTCGCGATGTGTTGCTGTTATGCGTTTTAAATTGCTTCAACTGAGAACCAGAAAATTGCATTTTGATTTTTCTTTAAAGTGTCAACACATTTTCATTCAATTCGTGGCACGTTGTTCCCAACTGGGTTTACTTCGTGTTTCTAGAACGACAGGAAACACCCTACTGAGACGGCAATAAGACACCGTTAACGTAAAATATGCCGTGGATATCTTTAAAAGGGAGTGCTCCAACAATTTCTCTTCATTTGACACCCAGCAGGCAACCGAGAAGCAAGGTGCAACATAAAACAAAACTATGACATTGAAAATGTGTTTCTGTATACCACAGACCAAGACGGTATCGTTCATGTTGTTATGCATGTACTCCGAGGAATGTCAAACATGACTAACTACTAACATGTAATACATATGCAAAACTAAAAGCAAGATTTTGTTATGTTATTGATTTCATCATCGATAAGGAATTTTCTTCTCCCCCCTATATTTCCCTTCCCTTCTCTTGGAGCTGTTTACATCTAAAGTTGTAATAAATTGTAACCTATCCATTTCATCTTGAATAAAATATGTTTAAACCAAAAGTGATAAGGAACATATTAGCACGTTATTAATATATTACTAAATATAGTATAGCAGTAATAAGTTATGCTGTACAATGTATCAATGGGATACATGGCTTATCAGATAATCATCTTCGCAATAATTTCTTCCCTGGCAAATCGTTAACGTAGGCAACATTTTCTTTTGCGAACTTCCATCTATCACAATTATACTGTCGTTGAAGCCTGCTACAAGAAACCCAGTGGTAGTCTATCAGAAGCAGCATCTACTTTTAGAGCGACAGCATAAACAGCTTGAAAACGTTAAACATTTGATACTAGTATGTTCTTTTCGCATATTTTGTGTTGCACTGTCTAGTTGACTCGCACCGGAGTGCATTTCAATTTAATAACATAACATCATTATTTATTTAATTCAGAATGCTAAAGCTGGAATTTGAAGTAATTCGTTCCTGTGATAGCAGACATAATGTAGATGGCGGGATCCATGCACCGAAAGTCCTGAACTCTTCTTTATAACGTTACCCTCAGAATACACCTTGCATACATGAAAACCTTTCAAATTTTAATCAAAATCTATCAATAGTGAAACTTCAAAGAGATCATCTTGTTTACGCCAGCTCTGGTCGTGTCACCGCAACGGCTTTGGGTCATGACGTGTATTTACTGTACCAGGAACATCAAATGGCATAGATGCGCTCCTTGGTATACACCCATACTATCATACATGTCTGAGCTTTCATCAAACATAATTCTTCCGCCACGGCTACCTATCGCGACAGAACACCCAGCTCCGACCAGCCTCGTTAACAGTTTTATTTGCTTTGCTAAACGCCCGCCTTGCCCACAAGACAAAAGGTAGGAGTTGGTGGCTAATCCGTCTGAAGACGTGTCCATCACGAACGATACCCAAGGCCCCGGTCCGCAAGACGAGTCCGACCAAAGGCAGCCTGGTGCATGTGGCATTTAAGTGCTCCAAGCAGTGATGAACAAATTTGATTGAGTCAATGCAAGTCAGTTAATATTTTGAGCTTCTGGTTTGCTTCTATATGCCGACACGTATCTGCACAATAGGTCTTCTTTGTGTGCCCAATGTCTGTATACAGTATTACAGAAGCGGTCTTTATAGAAGTAAACACGAGTCCTTGCTCTCTGTGTATGGCTTGTCACTAGTCAGGAGACTTCATGCCCGGATTATTTTATTAAGTAATTGAAATTTAAACATTTAATGCACTGGCTGACTTTATCCATATAAAGGATATACCTTTGTCATAAGGATTTTGCTATTTCCCAATTTGTTGATGAATGGAGTCATCTAGCCGTGGGCTCACCCTCCTTTCGTCCGTTTGTGGGACGTCATGCTTCATTTCACCCACACTGATACAGGTAAAAAGCAGGTGTCAAGAGTTGACTAATGGTTTAATTTCTAAAGAGATCAAAACGTGTTTATGGAAGAGAGATATTTTATTATAAACATCTGGGTTGTTGGTATCGACATCGAAGGGTCGCGAGTACATCCACAAAATTACTATAGGCGATTCTCAATTGAGGAATTCAAGTTTAGAATTCATAATGAATTCTTTCATAACAAAACGGCTTGGCTTCTTTGTGCGATCCTTTTGAAGCGGTCAACGGACAGGCTTTGGAAATAAGGCCGTATTATTGCTATGCTATTATGTTATAAAGTCCGCACTTCCTTATCTGCATACTATTCTAATATAATGAATAGAATATATCGTGAAATATTCAGTGCTAATCTAAATGAACAAGTTTCTATTAGCGTGGTCTCATGAGGAAATATGGCTAACGTATTGATATTAGAGTGAGGCCAGCTACCCTTTTAGGTTAGAGGTACCTATGAATAATGAATGTCTTCGTATTCTCTGAGCATGATGTGAACCACTTTCACTTCCACTCCGAGTGAATTACCTTTCTATATACGCAATACAATGCATGCGGTACAAACGACCTTCTTCACAAACAGTTCAGGAGTTGGCAATTGAATTATGGAGGCGATTTCATGCAATCTATTTTATTATGAAGCATAGTCTAGGACCCACACCTTTCAAAGACATGTCGTGGCCTTTTTTTCGATTATCAAAGACTTCTTTTTACAATTTTAGTAAAGAATTGGCATATCAACAAAAATGTGAAAAATCATTAAAAATCGAAAAAGAAAACTGCCACGAAACGTCATGGACAAGGATTAGCCTGTAACACATGCATATCTCTAGATAGCTGTTGACCGTTTGTTATAAATATGCTTCTTCCTCAAGCAATGCAACCCGCCTTCCACCCTATATCTGCAGTACTAGTATCAATCTGGCGGGATATGTCATAGTATTTAGAGACAATCTGTATAATAGCCATTTCAATCCGACGGTTCATTGATGCAAATAAACGCTCCATCTCCCCATGTGGTAGTGTTGCGTGACGTTATTCGTTGGACGGTTCATGTTGATATGTTGTTGGTGTCAGACACAGCCATTGAAATGACCCATATCCTCCCCGATGTGGCAGTAACGCCACAGATGCGACCCCCGTAGAGTTTTGTATTATATTTGCTCCAATACATACATCACTCTTCCCCCCCACCAGTACCACAATACCCCGAGCGGGGGTGATACTGACAGAGGGGGAGGGGTGGGAAGGATTGTGGTCTGGGGGAAGGCAGTAAGGTTCCGGTCAGAGCAAGTAAACCATTAGACGCATATATATCTTTATGGGAGGATTTAGTCGTTTCGAACGTGAATAGGGAAACGGCAAAAGCTTAGAGCAGTAGTTTGAGAATGGGTTGGTGTGTGAATGTGAAAGGACGACAAAACCCAGTCCACCACGTGATGCAGGAGAGGAACCAGTAGATTAGAGAACCTTTGATGAACTGCCGCCAGCAGCTTTTTATTCAACTCCGTCCATGTCGGACTTCCTGAAAGCGAGTCTTTATCATTTGGCCTTTTGATTTATCCTGACATGTTTCAGTATTGTTTTGGTTCGGACGGCCGGTGGCCACGCGCACAGGACACTGGTCAGTGACAATGGACATCGGTGACACTCTCTAGCCTCAGCTGCAACACCTTCCAACCGTGGAGCTCATCATTTATTTATGTTATCGTCAGCATAGGTGCCATTCTCTTCCTTCAAACCCAGACCCCACAGTCTGTTCACGAACCTTCCTTCGCCCCATTGGTTTGCCATATGCTACTAGTCACTTATTGAATGCCTATCGAGTCGTCAGAACCTTTATGAGGACCATCGTGGCTGCATACGCACATGTTTAGGGACCAAGTAGACAGATTTAAAAACTCTTTGAAATACGAGAGTGCGTTGGTAGCATTGTAGCGATGTGGTTTGGTACATATGGTATATTTCTCCCGACGTTTTTATCATAATAGTACTCTATTAGAGGGCGGAGTCAGACTTCCTTTATATATTTCAAGTAGTGTTGATTTGGGGGTCGATATTCTTCACAAATGTTGAGAGAGGACGTTGTTAATAGAGAAGGAGAGTAGTTTGTTCAATTAGTACGCGTGTTCCACCGTCAGTTAATATCACTGGTACTATAAGTCTGGTCTGGGAGAGTAACAAGGAACCAAGCCAGTCGCTCCGTGACACATTGAATGACTCCGCACCAAACAAGACAGAATTGGTACCATTGGTATATTGCCTGGTAATCGACAGCTGTATTAACCATTACTTTATCTTCATATACAGTGAATATTTAAAATCGTGAGGTATTGTATAAATTCGTGTATTACATTAGCCAACGAAATAATGACATTGAAATTTATTAGAAATACTTCATAGATGTCTTTTACTTCATTTATAAAGTAAGTTTTGTCTTAATATGCCGGTTTGAAGATGGTCGTTCTATGCTGATTGGTTTACCGTAGTCTTTGCCTAGCGCTATTAAGTGTGATATGCCATTGGCATTCTATGATAATTTTGATTATTGGATAAACTTGTTATTCAACGATTTATTCGAAAGCCATACATTATGTATTGATCGTACTTCCTCTCTCAGCGATTGACGAACACAAACTAAGAAAGAAGAATTCCCATTGCAAACTGACAAAGATTTCCGATACATTGCGCTTCTATTATTGAGTTGGTTCGACAATGAAAACATTGTGGTAACATTGTGTATACAAATATATAATATATGCAGTCCGTGAAGACTTTCAGGGTACATATTATGACATTCTGCCAACAATTCTAAGAGAATCAGTCATTTAAGTAATTGTGCTTTTGACACAAACGAAATCGTGGACTGGTCATGAAATATGTATGAACCCACTGAACAGACCGAATTGAGAACCTATAATTAAGTGATGATCACCAGATCTGATTGTATTAGGCACCAGTAGCTAGTTGACTATAAGTAATCGATTCAACCTTAGCTTGATCATTGGTGTCTTGGAATTCATGTAATTACCATATAACAGTATACAATTTCTGAAATTCACTTTCGGAGCTATATACATTTTGACATAATTATCAGCATTGTTATGAAATAATTGGTAGAAATAAATGTAATATAACATTATTGAAATACGTGACTTTATAGTATTTTCTGGACTAAATGCAAACATATTATTCTATGACATTTTCATTACGTAAATGTTCTGATTACTTTGATTGCATTCAGTACGATGTAGACAAATTCAAAACTTTTCAATCTCCTCGAAGGCATATGTTTACGAGTCTAAATCAAACACATCTTTTGTTAGTACGCATACATTGACTTTTCCTGTGTT
Organism: Lepetodrilus elevatus; assembly: GCA_034780755.1. Taxonomy (NCBI): domain Eukaryota; kingdom Metazoa; phylum Mollusca; class Gastropoda; order Lepetellida; family Lepetodrilidae; genus Lepetodrilus; species Lepetodrilus elevatus. Next base: position 8,874 of record JAVCKZ010095140.1, on the reverse strand, counting down.
GACATTGTCTACACTAATTAAAGCAGCATATTTTGAGCATGTTTGTGGAAGGAGCGTAATCCAATCGATCTTTCATAATTACTGAAGGTGAAAAAGACAATGCAAGTGTTGGTCCAAATCTCATCCGACTGTCTCTATCGCTTCCAGGAGCCTAGGGTAATACTCATACTAAGCCGCATAATCAGAGTATACCGGCACATTTCTCAAAAATGTTACTAGATTGATGTCACCTTAGGCGTAGGAAGGCCACACAAAAGGCTCCAAGGAATTAAAGTCAGATTTAAAACATAAGACAGCCTTTTCTCCTTTGATGTTCGCCTTACCCCCGCACTTTAGATCCGTCTCTTCTACCTGGTTGGGTCCATTGCCCTTCCCACGGTATAAGCGAATACGGGGTCTTAACGAAGTGCGGAAAGGGGGGTCAATTTGACGGAAAAAATATCCAAGACTGTCCTATTGTTCCTCGTAAACATATTCTCTTGAAGTCGGATTACGTTTCTGGCGTTTTTATCTGGAAGCGGGTCGGTTGCTTCATGTTAGGTCTGCACCTCTGTGCATATTAAAGCGGTGGCTCATCTCGTAACTGCAGTCACCATGAGTAGCATCGACACAGCAGGATGTAACCATTTCTCTTCATCACTGACACCGGGACTCCTCACCAATAGGGATTGGTGTTTATGTATGTATTGTACTTTATAATAGGTATTCAATTCGTTCGCATAATTCAGCCTGTTGCATAGTTTATACTGTAATGCTATCTTGGCAACACATTTCGGCTCTAACAGACTCATTGCGTGTACAGGTACAATAAATTAAATGAGTGAAATTTTGTTTTGAAATTGGAGAGTAATCCCATTCCGTGTTTGTGGGAATGTTATCCGTGTTTTGCATTTTTTTCACCGGTCACGTAAACAATATCTTTTACTAGTTGGGTGTAAAATTCGGAATTGCTTCATGACAAAATACGAAAAGAGATGTTCAGTCTATTTACATTGTTAATCCAGTTGTAACAGGGTTATAGGGTTAGGCAGTTACTTGGTTATTTACCTGCTTAGAATGAGATATTAATCGTGATATGGTTATATTTAGTCAACGCGTGTGGATATTTTAAAATACATAATTGGCATGATCTATTCTGCACTGTCATGGTGAACTGAATTTCACGTTATTCGATAACTTAATTCCTAAATTAATTATGTGCATATTATTGTATCTCAAACACACATACTACACACACTATCTATATCAACACATACAATAGATATATACTTATCTGCTAACATACTGAATATTGACTGACATTTACATATATGTACATACGTGTATTTTACTGTTATTATACAGATCTATTAGATTTATACTGTATAAATGATCACATTATTATTATTATTTTTTTTATTATTATTATCATTATTATTATTATTAGTAGTAGTAGTAGTGGTATGGTTAGATTACTACCAGTACATGTATACACAGAAAATAATTCGAATACAAATGTAAACACCGCTACAAATTAATGTACAATATATATAATAATCATTTAACCATAATCTGATGTGTATTGATACACTTCTAAATGTAAGAATACCATATGTATAATATTGATAGTTTCTAAATACTTTGTTTACATTTTAGGTATGAACTTGATATACATGTACAAGTATACTTTTATTCGTTGAATGGAACACCTTAGTACTTAATGCTTTGATTACTGGAATCATTTCAATATAATTAATTACAGTTTGTACATCTATTTGTAATCGCTGCGTAAACCTGTGTAACATGAATACACTGCATTTAAACGACTTTTCGATTGCCGTTTTCATGTATTTTCGAATTGGGAAAGCGATTGTTGTCGCAACTAAATACTATTTTCATAAAAACCTTTCATAAACGCTTGCCTGTTGAAGAACGGAACTCGTTCATTAAATACATGCAATATAATTAATCGTTTGAAAAACAGAACGTGCCTAAACAGAACGTGCCATGGTCAAATATTTGTGACGAGGGAAGCATAGAAAAATAATCATTACTGCATTAAGGCCGTTGTCTTGTAATGTCTGCAAACGGCTGCCAGCCATGGTCAACTCAGTTGGTCTAACTGCTGGAAATTGCAACGATTATTGACTGTTCCGATAGCATGAATTGTGGCCAATATGAAGTGTTAACCGCTGCCTCGTATTGCAAACAAACCAATCGCCACGGACACTTGGGCGCTGACGGAAATGCGATGAAGTGCATGCGGTGGCAAATAGCCCCACTGTGCAGGGAATTAGGCGGCAATTCTCACACAAATTAATAGATTAACTTGTGGATCGCAATATTGGAGATGACACTTCATCGCTGATGTGTTCGCCAATAACGCATGGTATGTTTGCTAACCGGTGGATGCCATTTTCTCGGTTTGACTCACGATATGAGCATAAACTAATAATTTGAGATACTGCTATATAATATATATGATTATTTATTTATTTATTGAGGCCTTTTGCAATGTAAAACAGAATTTCCATACAATAATAGTTATTATTTGTTATGTACTTGGGTAATTCTTTTTCTATCTTTATTTATGAATCCGACACCTTGAAACTTATTGCTATATTACAATAAGGTTATACATATATCCCTGATATATTTAGTTAAATCGAATTCATAAATATACATTTTCATATCACATACTTTCATTACAATAACGTATTGTGTCGAACGAAGCCAATGACACCGTATGCTAGCATAATGTGGCAACAAATGACAACAAAACAGCTTATATAGAATTCCAGTTTCCAGCACATTTGCGATACTTCAATGAAGGGACATCAATACTACTTCCTCAGAGGCTACCTACTCACACACCTGTGTCCCTTCTCATTTACTGTATAGTGAAATATCTGCCATTGTGATTCACTATAGCGCTGCTAACTCGAATCTTCCTGGGTTGAACGACTTTAGTCTAATGGCAGGTAATTTGAAAGGGGGGTAGGTATCCCCAGCATTATCACGAACACTCCTAATCTACCCCCACATCTGGCCTGTCCCTCCATCTTGTCCGTCCTGTTATCAACATTCGGATAAATCGTCAAAATCCCCGTATTAAGCATAATGCAGGCGGCTGAAGTTTATAGAGATGTTGTTATAGTGATGACAGTGTAGCATTTATGCTAGCGGTTCCCACACATATACAGTAACCCTGATAATCTACCCGTACTCCCATCCTGTGATCAGATGGGGATCTCTGTACGGCTACTTCACGACTACCCGCTGAGTGGTCTGAAGCAAGGATCACCACTGAGTCATTTGCTATTTTTCATATTCGTAAAATAAAACCCTAGTGGACGTTAACAGTCACGATATGATACCGTGATGAGTATTCAGTTTCAGAATACGCTTTAGAGTAATATTACATATCTATATCTATTTCATTACTTAATGAAACATTTCGTTATTTATTAGTTGATATTACCATTTTTTTTCTTGTTTGTATTTATTTTTGGTAAATATTAAATTGTATTTTTTTCGTATATTTCAGGATACTCAGCCGTTTGGCGGAACCCCACTTGCGATGTTAGCAGCCCAATGCAGTAAAATAACGAATAAAAGTCCACCTCCACTGGCAGAGGCAACAGTTGGCAAGGGTTTCCTACCCTGGAAGAAAGGACCTTCCGTGGACACTAGGAGTCCTCTCCACCTCTCATCACTCGGAATGACGACCAGCGGTCTGACGTACCCACGGCCGTCAATAAACTCTTCCTGTGCCGGGAACTACGGCAGCGACGTGCTGTACCCTACGTCCTCGCCGGCTTCTCCTCCAGATATCTCACAGGCGGCTTTCCTGCAGAAGATGCACGGCGACGGCGGGATAGGCAATTCTGGTTTCGGAGGCATGTACTCCAGAGTTCCGGCGGTTACAGGTCACCATTACGAAGCTTGGCCCTTCCCGGCAGGAATTTCGACACCACACCCATCCACGACACACACCCTGAAGACAGAGATGACGACGACAGTCAACGGAAGTTCACCTTGGTGGGACGTCCACTCCGCAAATATGCACTCTAACCCTTCCAACTGGCTTTCAGAAATGCCCAATTCTGGTTCAGGACTTCATCCTCAGATCCCCAGTAGCTACCCCTCTTCGGAATACCCTCTAGGGAACAGTCTGTCCTCAAACCCCGGTTCCCTGTTATCCTCGGGCCATCACCTCTTACAGGACACGTACAAATCAATGTTACCAGGGCAGGGAGAACTCGGCCCGCCTGGTGTGGCCCCGTACCTAACTCGCCCAAGTCTTTCAGGAATTCCTAGCCCTCGCAGTCAGAGACGCTACACGGGACGGGCAACGTGCGACTGTCCAAACTGCCAAGAAGCAGACAGGTTAGGTCCGGCAGGGGAACATCTGAGAAAGAGGAACATTCACAGTTGTCATATTCCTGGCTGTGGTAAAGTGTATAACAAAACGTCCCACCTCAAGGCACATCTACGCTGGCATACCGGAGAACGGCCGTTCGTCTGTAACTGGCTGTTCTGTGGCAAACGCTTCACGCGTTCTGATGAACTCCAGAGACATCTGAGGACGCACACTGGGGAAAAGAGGTTCGCATGTCCAGTGTGCAACAAGAGGTTCATGCGCAGTGACCATCTCAGCAAGCACGTGAAGACGCACAGTGAGACCGGAAAGAAGAACCTCAGCGGAAGTGACACTGAGAACAGTCAAGAAGCTATCAATGTTAACACGTCACTAGCTCCAGAAAATTCACAAATTTCACAAGTCCCTATCAAGGAGGAACAGGCGATGAGGTAGACAGGGTATACCTTGTGTTCCTTCTTTGTCGAAGGCATTTATATTGAAGATTGTCTCTGGTATGATAACAAGAACATGCCCATTGAGGATTGTCTCTGGTATGACCATGAGAACATGCTCATGGGTTAAGGATAGTCTCTAGGACGAGAACATGCTCATGGATTGAGGATAGTCTATAGAATGAGGGCATGCTCACAGACACTGTATTTCTCAAAATGGTGTGTTTTCAGAGCCTAATATTCTTTCGCTTGGAAACTATGACAGAGAAAAAGCCATACGTGTTGTAATGGACGATCGTGACAGGCCTACACATATTGCTGACTTTCTAAGACCAGGATTGACTTTTATATGTGTATATTTCCCTCCCACCAATTGTCTCATGACATTTTAATAGCTGTAATTCCACGTGAAGAGCGCAGGAAACAACGCTAAAATATATTTTGACGATTGACTACCGTTAGGAATTAATTATATCTACAATGTACATGTTGATGCTTCTTGTCAACCAATATTAACCCTCTTCCTGTTGGACTAAGCACTCTCACGGCTCTTTCAATTTGGGCCTTTCCGGTTGCCTCCAGCATGGAAAGGGGTAATGAGCGGTATTTTTCTCTGCCTGTAGAGCTTCAACTGCAGTATAGAAAATAATGCAATCCAGGTATAATCATAGACCAAACTGATAAATACATCCACTTTATTATTTATAATGCAAGACTACGTCTATGATAATGCCAGTAATGGCTTATTCCTATGACTATACCTATATTTTTAGCTTCTTTATCACCAATAATAGTGATGGCTACAGCATGAGATAACTGGATAGTGTGTACTATATCTCTATTACTATTCACGTACATCTTCATTTAAAGCATGCATTGTCACCGGGAATCAGACGGGTCGTATAGCTATATAATATACATGACCATATATACATGCATTTCTTAGAATCAATCACGGTTTGTTCGTATAATTACAGCACAATTATACCACTGCATTTTAAGCCTTTCTAGAGGACGTAATTTTATATTTGTTATAATTAGTAACGTTATCAAAGATCTAAGAAATAACGTTGCATTATGATCAGAAGTTGTATTTGAGTCAGTTTCTTAATCTGAATTATAGTGTAGACGGACAGAGACAGTAGAATATCAAGTGAATTCTATTATTAACGTTTCTTCTCCACGTTGACTGTTATTAACGTGATTGTATGATTTGAGTGGCTGTTAATTACTGCCAGTCAGACACGGTATTATATTGGCACTGAGCGACACTTGTCATGACATTATGATAAGTGAAATTGACATACCATATCTCTAAGGAAATATTTGATAAGGATGTATTTGCAAAATATGGTTGTTTGTTAGCCATCTGCAAGATACGCGGTGTATTTGTAGAACGATAAGATCTTTAACTGGAGTTTGTTGTACAGTAGAACGTAATGCAACATGCTAATGATGCTATGTTACAATAATACTTGTTAATGATCCCATATCAACTGTACATATTTTATGATTCTGTTTGTCGATATATGATGCCTGTATATAGTGAATTTATTATTGTAAAAAGTGCTAGATAACATGTTAAAACGAAATCGTAATAAACATTTGATACTTTATATTATTATTATTATTATTATTATTATTATTATTATTATTATTATTATTATTGATAATAATACTTATTACCAATAGTATAACGCTATTTAGCCCTATATTGGAATATTAGTATTGCAATGAAAGTCTTCAACAGAACAGAGCAAATCACTTTTCTGTCCATTTTTCCCCCAAGTCGAAATATTCTCATGGATACATTTATAAGAAGAATGTAACGAAAAGTCATCACTCTATTAAGAGAAACTATATTTAGATGAAAGCAATAATTTATAACAAATTGGGAAAATGGAAACAGATCACAGAATGTGAAAGAAATATATATAATACATATCACTATATTTCACTTATATGTAAATCCAATGCATCTACGTGTAAATGTAACTATTTCAATTGTAAATTTGCGGTGTGAAAATATTCAGAAAAAAACCCCAAACACAGTGGGTGCGTAATTATCATGAATGCAGTTCTTCATGAATTTGAGGAATTATTACCTAGGAATGATGTATTAACAATTTAATTTAAGTATACTATGTGTGTGTGTGTGTGTGCGCGCGCGCGCGCGTGTGTGTGTGTATGTGTGTGTGTGTGTGCGTGTGTGTGTGTGTGTGTGTGTGTGTGTGTGCAACTGTCTGCAAATGGAAAGTCAATCGGATGGTCTTCAACATTATTTTCAATATGCTCATTAAGATGCATAATATCGAAAATGATAGGTGAACACCAACAGCTTCAAAGACTAAAATCAAACACTAAAAACAGAAGGAAAGAAAACCCAGAATATAAAAACCCAGAAGAAAATAAAACAAAACAAGTAGATCTACGTTACTTAAGAAATGTGAAAATTATACCGCCAACACGCAGTTCAACCAACATAGAACATTTATTAGGAACGTGAACTTCTACATGTAATTTTATCATTGCTACGTGTCGATATACTGTAGACATTTCGATATAGTTCGCATCTCAAATGCATTACTCGCATTCGTTCAATACTTTGTCAATCAAGTAGATGATGCTCAGAATAGTATTATTATAATACTCGACATTTTACAGTACAAGGACATATTTCAGAGATTTATATGAATCCTTGGTAATAGTCCTTTTACTACAACATAATAATTAAGCTAAACATTATAATTTATATGTATAACAGATACTATTGAAATAAATATAATTACACTAATTTTCTAAAGGAAATTATGAGCAGAAATATCTCGAATATTTTATCGGTTGTATATACCAAAGATTCTAGTCGTCTTGGTCCAGTTTAATATATAGATAATAAAATAAATTAGGAATTTAATGTAAAATCAGAAGAACCTAAAAGAAAAACCTTTCTGTTATACTTGTCAAAGTTTATCATTGATATAATACGTGACTTACATACTGTACACCAAATAGCCTTACGAAATCTCTATTATATTCATTATTACTTCGTAAAATTCGTTTGAAGTATTATGAAGAATTGAAACGAAACTAAATAATCTATTATAGTACGTCAAACTTTAACCCTTATTTTTCTAAGTTTTAATAGACAGGGAAATAACCATATCACATTCAGTTTGTCACGGATTGTTAGTGAAGATCCGACGGAGAGTTTTTACCGAGTACATGCTCAGTCAAGCTTATAGTCTAGGCGCAACTAAACATCGCTATTATCATACCAGGGAAATTGTCCCATATAAACTAACGAGACGTAACGAAACGATCCTGGTCGGGTTAAGCCACTATTCGCATACTAACACTCACTCCTGGGCTTAAGCTGACAGTCCTTACCTACACAGAAGTATCCCATGCTTCAAAGACACGTGGATTAAGGCATGGTTACAGTTTTATGGCTATTATTAGTGGAGAATAAATATGTTATCTGCTCACTGTGAGACAAATCCGTTCTTTAACATCAAACAACAAGACGATTCAATTAAAATTGTTGTCCTTTGCATTGGATGTGGACGCTATGGTTAGATTTCCGTTAAGTGTTCTCTTGTTGAGAATTTATTTTTTATCGCCTTCATTTTAATGACTGAAAATCGTTGTTAGCTAGAACCGTTTTTCTTTTACGCAATGTTCAGTGTTTGTAATATAAAGAACGTTGTCAGCTTGAAGAGGCATTTGCAACATGACGGATATGACTAACATGGGCGGCATGGCAACTATGCGATTAGGAATGTCGTTGAGGAATCCAGAAACCCGTTCGACCGTTGTTCCACCCGATTGTGATTCTGTTAATTCGCAGTCGCATTCTTGCGTTGTGATATTTTCTTGATTATTGAGATGATGTCATGAAACATGCGGACCCTGCATGCCACCCAGGATAGCGCCAGATAGACATAAGGATGGACTGTAAACAGCCCATGAATAAGTAACTACAAGTGTATACGTCATAAATTACAGAGGGGAGAGAGAGAGAGAGAGAGAGAGAGAGAGAGAGAGAGAGAGAGAGAGAGAGAGAGAGAGAGAGAGAGAGAG
>JAVCKZ010095129.1:0-11418 GCA_034780755.1 Lepetodrilus elevatus | reverse complement strand
GAAATGACCGTGCGAGTCATGAAGCCCATGATCATCGAATAACGTCACACGCCAACGTGATTCCGCCATAAGTGTTTGTTTGCGGTATTAGCCTCGTTCTGGTATGATCTATTTATAGATGGGGGTCACATGAATAAGTATTAAGAAAGGACAATTAAGGGAGGTAATCATTATTCATGGTACTAATGCAGACCGCATAATTGACGCCTGTTGAGTCAAGTTCTGGTTCCATCCTACCCTCGCATAATGGCCAACCCGATACGTGTTCTTCTCCCTTACTTTCACTGGCCGGTGTTGGTTCTGAAGAGATTTTCCGAATTTGATATGCTTGACCAGTCTTGAATTATACACTGTAACTGTACTAATTGACTGTCAAATCAGTATTTATATGAATGCATTTGATCGCAAACACGAATATCAGATTATGGTTATCTGATGGACGTCGAATTATTTCCCGTTTCCAGATCACGTTTAACGTATAGATTTCACGTTCTTAGCTTTATCATGTTTCCAAACTCTTCCATGATTGTTGAGATCACGTCCAATAATTTTATAGTGCACCAGCCAAAGCATCAACATTTAGGCTAACCTTGGTGACAGTTATGACCTCGAAAATGACTTTGAAACCCAAAATTCTATGAATGATTGATTCTACATGGATGTCTGCTATTAACAAACAATGACGTTAAAAACTTTTCTACAGGTCTTTTCCATGTTTGACTGGAATCTTTAGAACTTTTTTCATGAATGTTATTTCGTATTATAATGTATTACGCATTTCATGGACCCGACCTGTCAATTAAGTACACTATTTCAGCGAATCAGTATTCGATAATTTCTTCACTCATTGACATGAAGAAAATCTTTTACGTCAACGTTGTAAAATCTTTACTGATCTATATATATACACTCCCACGGCAATGTGAAGCGCAAATACCATAGGGATCTAATCAGGGCTTTATAGTATTTTACTGATCGATCGTTTATTATTGATGCCCTGATGTGTAAAAGAAAATGCGTTTTTATATAGTATAGTTATTCTTATCCTAGATTATCGTCCTTATAAATCTGTTATAATGAATATATTGTAAGTAAAGGATCACATTTAATTTATCAATGCAGCTGTCATTCTCTTAAATGTTAATCAACAGAAGAGTAAACTATAATTACATTGAATTTATGTAAAACATTTATAGCTAGAACCATATTCTAAATCACTCCCCAATGATGTAATACCGATATCTATTTATCAAGCCAGAACATTTCTCGGATCGCGGACGGTATTTGCCAAACTGTTGAAAACTCTGATAGAGACAATCACTCAATTCTTTTCGCCAATAAATTCGATGCTTGGTAAGATTAATTCCCGTTAAAATCGGCCCCTCGGGGTACACGGGTTGACGCACCATCTACGTGAGTGTATGTATCTATCGTGAATTACCCTATACATTATGCAATTACCGGAAGTTATACGAATAATCTATACAAACGTTAGGACATAGTGTCATAGGTTATCATTTGAAACTGACATATGGATTAACATATAGATACGACGTATATAACTTCTGATGTAAATGTAGAGTCGTTCAGCATAGGAAGTGGTCATGAATTAAAATTATATTACTTTCTTCTATCTATTCTATGAAATTATAACATCACTATAAACATACCACCCTACGTTTGTTAGCATCCAACAAAAGCTAGTGTTACTATATACATGGTGAATTATTATGGTAAGCTGGCAAAAATTTTCTAAAAGTTAATTATATTTGTCAGTCAATGAAGTTTACAAAGTATCTGATTTCTCACTATATAAAAACTAATTAAATTAAACAAATTAAACACATTTGTAATGCGTAACAGTAATTGTATATGCTATCGGTGACACAACTACTTATCATGAAAAGCATATGCTATTGTGCTATGGTCAAGGTCACAAAGGGAGATAACAGCACCCACCAAAATAATAGCTGATTTGTTTTACGACGCTTCATTTATACATAGGTGAGATTGTATGACATTTCATTTAGACAGACTTCCATATTTGCTAGATTGAATAGGCTATAAAGTGAAAACGAATGAAAATATTGCTAGCATTCTGATCATTTTAGCTTTAGGATAACTGTATGCAAAATATTAGCTTTTCTGCCGGCAAGTATCGATTTCAACATTTTTTGTTACGAAGCAGCTCCACAAATATAATATAAATGTCAAATACATATTTACCGCTTGTTATTAAAACTTTCACGTGTTTTTCTTTTAATTATTCACCAGTTACCATGTGCGCCCCAGGGTACCATGTACCTTCTATAAACATATTTAAAACATCATATTACTCGTTCAAGAAGTAGAAAGCACCTGGACTATTCGCAGATTGGGTTATTTGATTGGAAACTAGCTACTAGTACTTAGAGTTTATGTCTCTTATCGAATGGCTTACAGATATCAAATGGGAAAATCATCTAGTATGGGTTAACTTTAAACAGCGGTCTTTATTTGCATGCATGTATGCTTGTTACATAGTAATACTTTTCATTAAATAAAATGCATACGTTTACCATTCCTACTTTTAAACACAAAATAATCTCTTGAAAAGTTGTAGGTTTATTTTCATCACTCAGCTAAAAATAATGGTATCTAAACGTTGCTACAAACATTAATTTCACTCAGAAAACATACATAATTATACTGACGATCAAAAGAAAGTATATCGTGTTTATTGCTATTTTACTGGAAAACGTAAATGCGTTAAACCCATTTTAAGATAATCTAAATATTCTAAGGTGCAAGTCGTGGGGTTTGCAATGACGTTACAATCAGTTATGTGTCATTGTGAGGTCATGACTGTTATCAGTGGCCAAACAGGACTCCTTTCAGCCAATCAAATTGCTAGAATTGACGCATATTTTGTTTAAGTAAGCATATTGACCCCTGTTTAAACGCGAAGATGTTAGCCTACTGAAAGTTAAGACATATTTGAATGATTCGTATATCTTAATTTACATCAACGTACATATTCTTTCCCATTGATGGGCATTTTCTTTAGTAGACTTACTTATTATTTTCATTTATTATTTATTATTTATTTTATTTTGTAGACTATAGATTCACTTTAAAACACGTTGAATTTTATCAGAATTTTTTAACCAGATGATAATTGTTACCTAAAGCACTTTTCGTCTGTTTAGTTTCCAGTTGATTCGTTTTGAACAAACAGAAATTCCAGCACATGCTAAGACCATTAAGGCATACATCCGCAACAGAGTTCGATAAAATATGATTGATTAGATTAGTTTTGTTTTCCTTATACCACATGGACGAAATTGCAAAAAAAAAATATGTTCACAATACATATGGATTGTAGAAGTGGTCTGTGGTGTTATACATTATTGTTGTCAAGGAGATATACTCCAATATTTATTCTTTTAATGCTTATTATTCTGTTTGTAACTACTATTAATCTGGGTATCGTTTCTCGAAGCTCTCTTATCAGCTAATAGACCATATCACTCTCTCAGCAGTGTATTAACTATCGGCAAAGAGAGCGCTATGGTCTCTTAGTGGATAGGAGAGCTTCGAGAAACGATACCCTCGTTGTAAGTACTAATTATCAGATGTCAGATATTCAAATTAGTAACATCAATAATCAAGAGGTTAGAAGTGCATTGTTTATATGCGCAATATAATATTGTTTTAATTGCACGGATAATATAACAATGGATTGTTCGATAATATATTGTGCAGAACACAAACACGTTATGGAATTCGCGTGTATTATAGGGATGGGTTTAGTCATACTGTGCTAGTGTAGTCATGCTATGGTTGTAGTGCTTGTTAATTTGTCAAGCACGAGAGCATTAGTAGCATAGTAACTAGTACTAATACATACATTGTACTACAGTAGACCTAGCATATAACGGACTCATTGGGACCGGCTATTTCAGTCCGTTATATGCGAAGTCCGTTGTATGCATATGCCGCAATTAGCGTTAGACGGGACCTAGGACTTCAGATTCAGTCCGTTATATGCGAGGTCCGGTTTATCCGAGGCCGGTTTATCCAAGGTCTACTGTACATGAAACTTGCGCTTCAGGATGAAATTGTACTAAAACAGTTTCGTAGTCTCGGATCCTAGTTTTGGTCCAGTCCGACATGGCTTCAGTACCGTGTAATCAACAATAACAATGCGTGTCTGGAATATATACTAAAGATTTACAGCACCATAACGTGAAAGGGAAAACATTGATTACCATGGTTACAAATAACATACATGTATCTAAATGCATTGTGATCGTAATGATAAGGTTGTGTATAAAAATTAATTTAATAATCATGCATATAAACCTTTTGAAGAGAAGTGTGATATTTCTTTCCTAAAATAACACAAGGACTTGATAAATATTTCAAATTAGGAGATTGTGTTTTGAAATTTGCAGGATGTTATTGAAATTTTACATAGAAAATTTAAGTTGAACTCAATCCACTTGATTTTTATTTCTCGACCAACTAAATTGCTAGAAATATCATAAATGTTTAACAATAATTATTTAACAACTTAATCTTATAAAAAAAATACCATTCTGTATAAAGGCATAATATCACAGATATTTATGTTTGTTTTGGATTAGTTCTTAGCTATTATGGCGAACCAAAGCCACACCGATTCTCGTCTGAACTATTTTTAGTTTGAGCGCACTTTACAGGTCTATCAACTGTGATATTATGCCTTTAAATTTTAGTATAAAAATTATTTCATTTTAAATAGTATTACCCATGACTGGTAAACTTACAAATTGTGATGCTTTGCACACACACAAAATCACATTAATCACTTATAAAATTATCATGAACTTCATGTAAACGTGTCTGTGACATAATTATTTATATTTATTTGTGAAAATACACAACATATGATATTCATGTATTATAGCACCGTGAAAAAAAAGTGACCATAGCATATTAAAGTATTGCACAAGACTTCAATAATACATTAGAAATTAAATTTAGCTTCAAGGTTACAAAACCTTTTTGAGTTTTATTTAACTCAAAGTTTTATTCACCAATCCCCATGCAAAATTTGAGGCTCACGAAATCCAACTGAAAAAGGTGTTGTAGCCTTGAGGTCTGAAATAATGTCAATTCTTTCTAAATTCTAATCCCTTTCTACTACTTTTATATACTAGTATTAATAATCAAGGTATATCAATAGAATATTAATACATGCTGACTTTCAAACAAATCTGGGTATTGTTTCATGAAGCTCTCTAATGCTGGCTGCACACTAGTGTTTTCCGTCGACAATTTTTGTTGGCCGACGGAAAATCGCAAGTGTGAGCTGGCCAGTGACTGCGATTTTGTCTCGTCGACCGATCGCACCATATCTAACATGTTTTGATATTTGGAGCACCGCACACTAGACGATCGAAACCCGACGGAAATCGCTAGTGTGCGGCCGCTATTATCCACTATGATACTACAGCGTTCTCCTAAGTGTACGATCCTCATGTATAGGAGATCGGTACAAGAGACGAGAGTGCTATGGTCTTGTAGTAGACAAGAGCTAAATGTGAAACGATACCCCGACTGTTAGATTGTTTGCAAGAATTTTATGTCAGCTTCACTTAATTTGAATACTTAACATTGAAAATACAAATTTATAATATTTCTGTTAGTACACAATATAACTGAAATATGCTCATATTATATTACAGGAAATTAAACTGCAATATTCTCATTTAGTATTACAGGAAAATCGATATCCAATACTATGACTTCTTGCATTCACTTTAGTTTTCCAGAATGTCATAGATAAATCTAATAAAGTACTTGGTTCAAATAATGATTTTCTTCATGCATCGCACAAGGTGATTAACTGTAAAGTTTTCAGTCATTACCCAAAGAATTTCATCTCTAATACATTATATGCTTATGTGGGATAAAAACCTGCAACAACTATATGAATTGCTGTGAACCTACCGTATATGTAGTAATACTACAGTAGGAATGAAGCGTGTTATTATACACCTATATCCACATATAGTATTTAATGTACAATAACATACAAATAGAGAACCTGGGCCTGTATTCTTTGTAAGTCCTAAGAACTTTGTGAGTTTGCCTAATTGTTTTTCTGCTTATGATGGTTTTAAGTATATATTTTCTGCCTAAGAAGTTCTTAAGTTACGAAGTTTCGAGAATACGGGCCCTGGTTTTGGTGCGATTCTTACTTCTCACAGTGTACCGTAAATTAAACCTGTGATGTGTCATAATGAAATCGATGTAGAACGTCACGTCTCTGTTCTAACTCATGAAATATCCTCTGAAACACAGGGTCAGAGCTGTAGAGTATGATATAATCACTGATTCCGTATTTAGAGGAGGAGTCATGAACGTGAACACGAGACTGTTTCAGATTATCATCGTAGATTGAAGGAACTTGTTTTCCCTCACAGCTCGAACTTGCTCCATAAATCTCTTCAGTCGTTCGTGGTCAATTTCGTTGGCCCAGTGACCGTCCCGTTTGAAGTGGGAGCCAACTATCAGCCCATTGGCCAGCCTGAATTGTGACACATTGGCCGTCGTGACCCCTGACCCTACTAGGACTGGGATTTGGACGCTTTTTGAAATATCTGCAATGTACATGACAATGATTAAGTAGTGTACACCTGCATACTGCTAAATAGATATGATACAGAAATACATATAGTGCTCCCTCGATATAACGCTGAAGTTGGGGTCCATGACATGCCACCTACGTTATAATACCCACGTTATATCAACAAATATAATTGGTGGGGAAAAAAAAACAAAAAACAAATTTTTTTTAATGGGTCCATGTTGTATCCGAATCTGCAGTGCATAGAAGGGCGTTATATCGAGGGAGCACTGTGCATATCAATATTGACTTTCAGTTATTCATGCAGGCAATGTTAAGGTATAAAAAATATCACTTCACCTGATAAACATTTCATTATCAGCAGTGCAAACATTGTGCAAGCATTGTGCAAACAATACACCACATTGTGTTAGTATTTCAAATTGCTTTAAATTTTCAACAAAAATATAATATACTCATAACATTTAAAGAATGATGTAATACAGGGTTTTTTAAAACTATATTACATAGTTTCCGAGCATAATACTTTACAGTCAAACTGACAACAGGCCCCCAAATTATAAAACCTTTTTGAATATAATGTCATGCTCAACTCGAGGTTTTGTTCACAAATCCCCATATAAAATTTGAGTATGAGTATGAAATCTTACTCAAAATGTGTTGTAATCTTGTGGCCAAAATTCAATATTTAACCCCCCTCTCTGCTGAATTAGGCAGACACTGCTCTTTAGGGCATGTCCAGTTGCCTTCAGCATGGAGAGGGTAAAATCAGTACCGGTAAATTAAAATTACTGCTTCTAGTCGGGCCTCTATATTAGTGATTCTTATTGTCCCATAATGTTATAATTGGGCCTTACAATACATATATAACCAAAACCAGGGAATACTTTAATTATCTACGTATCTCATTATTTTACCACCGTAATCGCCACTGATTGGTCATTCTCTAACCACTCAAGAACTAATTGGAGACGATCTACATGTAATGACGTATCTGAAGTATTAATATTTTAGGTTTTCAAATAAAAACTACCAGTAGAGTATGCTCATTGTAGTTTTATGGGAAAACGAGACGCAATAAAATCCAGGTTAATTAATAAATCAATAGTTTGGCCGTTCAAGGGCCATAAACTGCCAATGATGACTAACAGTTAAGATATTCCAATGTTCTGTTTGTTCAAGCATCATAAAACTGTTAATGAGACACAATAATTGGAATATATACTAGAACTACATTTGTAAAGTCGTGAAATGTGTACATCTACAATTTGCATATAAGGCCTCCATTAACTGTCTCCCTGCTGAATAAAATCAAAGTGTTCTATTTCTGCATGTGATCAGGCAAGTTAAGTCGCCTTCAGCAGGGAGAGGGTTAAAAGTATGTATGGCAACAGACAACTCTGATTTCAAAAGTTTTGTTCACAAATCTCCATATAAAATCTGAGCCTGAGCAAGAAATCGTACTCAGAAAGTTTCGTAATCTCGATGCTAGGGCAAATAAATTGAATCATGGACAAAAATATTAACAGACTTCCGCGGTTCTGTGGAAAATTGCCATTCCTGTAAAAGGCATCTTCTTCAACACGATAAAACCACATCTTGCATCAGTCCGTATTTCATTCCACATACCACATTTACATGACACGACTCAAAAAAATAATAAACACCATCCAACCTCCATAAACAACTACAACCATCAACCACTCACCATAGCAACCATTACTTCACCTACAACCATCAACCACTCACCATAGCAACCATTACTTCACCTTCACTTATCATAACATTAACAATCATCATCCAACCTCCATTCACCATAGCAACCATTGCACAGCCATAGCAACCATCATTAATCTCTACTTATCATAGCAACCATCACACATCACTTGCATCATAGCAACCACCTTCTACACCATAGAAACTACCACCACCAACCTACAATTTCCATATCAACCATCATCCACCTCTCATGGTCATAGCAACTACCACCGACCTACACTTTCCATAGCAACCAACACCCACTTATATTATAGTCATAGCAACCATCACCATAGCAACCATCACCCACCTCCTACCTGGTCATAGCAACTACCACCGACTTTCTATAGCAACCAACACCCACCTCCTACTTCCTGCGTATTTGCTGCCTCTCCGGTGGCGCCACCTGTCAACACAACGCCATCGCTCAGGAAAAACTCTGCAGCTTTGGCGGTATCAACAACATTGACGTCTTCCGTAATAGCGTGGGCACTGCAAAATTAAAAACAAGGTATGCATTAAAGTGTTAATCTTAGTCTGCATAGCCATATCTTGGGTTGGAGGTACCCTGGGACAGGATTTACTGCAATACTATGCGCTATTGGTGTTGCAGGTTTTAACGTGTCGCAAACAGCTGAATGCTGCAGTAAACCTGCAAGCACCTGCTGGTACGGACAGACCAACACATCCTATCATGATCGCCTCAGTATGTACAGCAAGATATTTACTCTTGTAGCATAATCATCATTATCCAAAATATGCGTCGATTCTAGCGATTTGATTGGTTCAGAGGAGGCCTGTGAGAAGTCGTACACCCAGCTTTGCCGACACATAACAGTTATGACCTCATAATGGGACATAAATGATTGTGACGTCATTACAAACCACACTTTAGAAATACATTTCGGCATGAATATCCACAAATCTGGTAAGTTTATAGTGTATAACTATTACGATTTATGATTTACAGGTTTTTACAAGCTGAAATTTATCATAGGCTCTTCGGTCTCGGGGTCTACGAGAAATTTTAGCTTGTTAAAACTAATATTATGTCAATGAGGACCTTGTTAGTTGAAAATAATTACCTGTGTTTTTTCTTGATGTCAGTGAATATAAGGACATCGTCTGCTTCAATGAACTTCCTGTAGCGGAGAAGTTCCCCGGCACACGAGTTCATCAGACCTTCGTCCGCCACGTGGGAGAATATAAAACCCTCGGCTCTCACAAACTGTAGCTCTGAAACAAACAAATACTCTTTTTTAATATAAATGTAACAACAAAAATTATTCATACCAAGTGAGATAGAATGTTCTTCATGAAGAAAATGATTTCAACAATTCACAGTGTGATGACATTGAGCTCATAATCATACAAATACAATATAATATATTTGTAATTTTACACAATTATTTAAACATATATAATATTAAAAGGACTATTGAAATAGTAATGCATATTTGGTATTGTCACAATGTTCACCATACAATTCACAAACATATACATCTCTGAAGTGGCAAGAAATATAAAATCAGATAATTACCTCCCTTGAATCATAAAGATTCATGTTGATAAAATATTTACAAATACACAAACATTCAATCTAATAACTTCAATGCACTACAATGTGTCTATACCACAATGTCTGTAGACATGTCGTCGTGACATGTTTGCAAGGCGGCTTGCTAATTTCTAGCCGACTTGTGCAGCTTGCTTCAGCATCTGGTGACCGACGTATTTCGGCTGGAGGGAAATCAGCTGAGTTGTTTTATTTACACTTTCGCCGTCACGTGACATACTCTCGAACCATAACAGGTGGCTAGCCGATTTAGTCAAAAGAAACGCCACTACTCTTTTCTATTTTCTGTAACACCTTGATATTCCAAGTTGGATCGTCTCCCTTTGACCATCAATAGTACATTGTGGACTTGTACATTTATCAAAGACAGCCTGCATTATGTAGGCTACAGAAATGTAACAAATGACTGACACACTAATGATGCTAACATTGCACAAAATATTATGCATGCCCTTTGTGGAAATTAAAAAAAATTAAATGTCCAGATAATTATCAAAAACAATAATTATCTACACCATCTTTATTATTATTATTATTATTATTATTATTATTATTATTATTACTGTAGTCGACGTATTAAATGCTCTGGTCCCAGTTTCACGACGGTCTCCTAAAGTTAGGAGCTCCTAAAGTTATGACCCAGTGTATCACCTCCTAAGTTAGCTGTCGATTGAAGAAGGGATATGACTTGTGACATGGTCATGAAACACTTTAGGAGGTGATAACGGGGGCCAGGACGCTAAGAAAATTTACTTGAGGGGGGGGGATCGTCATTTATTAAAGTATGGAGAGAAAAAAACGAAAATTTAAACAAAAAAAACCTTTTTTTTCTTTTTTTAAAACAACAATATTTATATCAGAAAAATTTCCTGGATCACAAACAGTAGTCTTTAGAAAGAATTTCCCTAATTCCAGCATTAAATCCCTTGGAAAAAAATGAATGGAAACAAATATAATTTATTATTAAAATAGTTAAGGGGGAGGTTTATTGGAGCAGGGCGTTTAATACGTCGAATATGACGTCGATTACGTCGAATACGTCGAATACGGTATTACTACTACATGTACTACTACTACTAACGGTACTACTACTACTACTACTACTACTACTACTATACCTGCAGCCTTGGCTATGGCCATGGCCTGAGTGTTGGCTCCGGCTAACACCTGGACTCCTACTGGCCCCGGGTAGAACACTTTCTTGACCTCGGCGCAGATGACCGACATGGACGCGGTGATCTCAGGACCGACGCTACTCGTATGCATGTACGGGACATCGTGCATGTTCTCTATCATGACCCCGTCCTGTAATAATAATTATAAGTAATAATAATAATAATTAAAATGATAATATGTTTATTAATAATGTGCCTCATTCTCGAAAGAATGTTAAAGCATAATATCACAGATATTTATGGTCGTTTGGGACTAGTTCTTAGCTACAACTGCAAAATACATTCACTTGACA
>JAVCKZ010095118.1:0-11418 GCA_034780755.1 Lepetodrilus elevatus | reverse complement strand
CACGAGTTTAACCAGCACTTTCAAATCGTTCATACTTCAGTGAACAACCATAAAATGACGGTCAATTCTTAATTGTTATTCTCCTATATACTAGTTTATGTATCTGTTGATATATTACAATTCAGGTCATGGTTGTCAAAGCCAGCTGATCCAAACAATCCTGACTTGCTGAGTTACATTCCATGCACCACGGCGATGTTGTCATCTACATTTTACGATGACCTGCCTAGTGCCCTGGAATCCTCCTTGCGTTTTCATTGGTCAATAAAGAGGCTAGCCCTCCGTCCGTCTATTTTCGCCCCGTCCACGGAAACAAACGATTACTAATTAAATAGGGGTGTCCCGCTTTACGGCTTCCGATTGGTTGATGCCTTGTGGTGAACCCTTTTTATTGGCTGTCCATCACGTCATGGGAACTGTTATATTCCCTGGTCTGACGTCACACAACATTTACAAACAAACAAGATGGCTGAGACTGCAGACGCTCCCCGTCAAGTGCTTCGCGACGAAAACGAAGACAAAGAAAATGTATCAAGTTTTGAACCTCAGCTGAAAAAACAGAAGTTGTCCGACCATTCCTTGACCACCAGTAACAAGCTTGAAGATCGACTTAGCGGCATCCTCTGCTGTGCTGTTTGTTTAGATCTACCCAGGACCTGCTACCAGGTAGGACCCTGGTCGAGGGGGGATGGGCAAGTCAAACTGCATTTACCAGATGACTTTTATTTCCTACCAACTCGCATAACAAGAATTGTGGCATTTGTAGTTGCTGTTTGAAATGTGGCGATCTTTCTCAAGAATTCTACCTAGCAACCGAGTTAGGGGCGAAAGTCGCGAGTAATTTCCGGATTCCTCCGTACGGCGTCAGCTGGGAATTTGTTTACAAAATGCACAACAGCTGACTCCGTGAAAACATTGAGATTTTGCTGCTAGAATAGCGTGATATTTCTTTATTTGTAGTGCATTAAATATTGGGTACTGGGATAACACAGCATGTCACACAAACTGATGTCTACTATTGTTAGGAAGTGGGAAATCAACTGTGAATGTTGTAGGAACTTCCAAGTTCGCCTTGTCCTCTGCCAATTTGCAGCGATCACGTGATGCAGACGTGTCATTTTGCCTGGGCTATTTGGGGATGTTAGCCAATGATAACTCTGGCATGTTGCTAAGAACATATTATTAATGAATTCAGGTTGTAGCCCATCATTAAATGATTGTATTTTTGATTAAATAACTCTTACGTTATCCACTTTTCAAACAACTAAGTTACCAAAGTGCAATACAATAAACACCATTTTCCAGACAATTATGACCATCATATTTTATTATTATTATTATTATTATTTATTCATATTCATGAATGGATGTAGACCGTATAACTATTGTACACAAGCATAAAGTAAACTATTTATGAATAAAAGAATAGCAGTTGCTAGAAGTATCACTTTGATATAGATTTTTATTTCTCGATGTATATCATTTACTTTGAATGACTAATATGATTGTAGTTATAATTATACATGACATCTTGAACTATTTAGTATTTGTTCTTCTTCTGAATCAATAAATTATAAACAGAATAAGACTAGACAATGCATGACGAATGTTATCATAATTATATGTGCATGTAAAATGTTATCTTTGGCATTTGTATTTTGAGATAATTGGTTTTGCTCTGTACAGAATAAATAGATTGATTTGGCCTATGTCGTATGATAGTCATAAAATAAACCCTTACTGGATATTTATTTGGTATATTTCAGTGCAGCAATGGACATCTGATGTGCGCTGGCTGCTTCAACCATCTACTAGCCGACGGCCGCCTCAAAGACGAAACGCCGACCTGCCCCAACTGCAGATGCGAAATCTCCAAGAACTTATGCACCCGCAACCTGGCTGTGGAGAAAGCTGCCTCGGAGCTGCCCACGGACTGCCAGTTCTGCAGCCAGAAGCTGCCCCGCAGTATCCTGAGTTACCACGAGCGGGAGCAGTGTTCGGAAAGGTAAGGTACCCTGATGTCGGTAAGCGCTGTTACTAACCACCCCCCACTTTTTTTTTTCTCTCCACAGGTCACCTTAGTTAGTTAGTTAGTTAGTTGGACTGGCAAGCAACTGCATATGTGATGAGGGGCACACGCCACACATGCAGTTCTTTGCAGAGTCGGTTAGGATGCGTTAACCATGCTATAATCAGAACCACACGTTTTCTATTTTCTGTCATTTAACCAGGGATGGAGTTGTTCAGGCTTGGACATACACATAAGCAGAAGATTAAGCAGCGACTAAGTTCACGGAGTGTTGAACAACAGTAACTACCACTGTTGAAGGCGGCAAGTATTTTATGTCTCTTAACATGCTGTAATCAGCATGCCCGGGTCGTACGTACGTTTGATTGTTGTGGTATAATGACCGTGATATTTATTTTTATAGTAATTTTTTTTTTTAATCACACGATTTTGCATTTGTACAGAATTGTATCTCTTTGTTCTCCGCTATCCTTCTTGGCTGTTTTGTCAAAATTCAAAAAGAAATATTTCTACGCATGGAGCATCTGGACTAGAATATCGAAATCCTATTTCAAATTTATTAAGATGGGTCGCTCTTTTGGATGGGGTTTTGTTTTCGTGGGGGTTCAAAATAGCGTAGTTGATGTGAAAAAAAATGTCTGATCATTCCAAAGAGTTGCCATCAGATTATTTCGGATACGCATTTAATGCTGAAAGTTTTTAGACTGTACACTTTTAATGATGTCTGACTAAATGGTGGCTAGTCACATGTGCACCAACTGCAGCTGTAACGATTTTAAAAAACACACGCAGTGGCCACGATGACTCCTCTACCGTTGTCCAGACAAATCTGTATTAGCATCCCAGTGCTCCAATGCTAGACTAAGCTCTATCAGAAACATTCCGAAACATTTGGCCTTCTTTCCATTTCTGTCTTATTTTGGACCAATTTATCAATAATCGAACCAATCAAATTGAAATCCTTATAAAGCATTAGGACCGGAGCTTCTATGGTAAGAAAACAATCAGTAGGTATTAAAGCGTTAATAATAACTGGTGAAACGAGGCACTCATCTTCAGGTAAGAGTAATAATTTTATTTTTTATTTTTTTTGGTCATAGAGACAGGAGATAGGATAGAAGGAAAGGAAAATAAAACAACAGGGTTAGAATTTGTGTTCGGGAAAAAAAAGTTGTTTTCAGGTAGATGTCGTTCCCAGGGCAACGTCTTCCTGGTCATTGTGAGTATGGTCCGCTGCTCGTCAATGCCAACATTCGCAAATTCGCTCGCATTCTGCTACAAGGAGTTCATTGAGTTCTCTTATGTTTCCACAGGGCCTCGGCCTGCAAGTACGCCAAGATCGGGTGTCCATGGTTGGGGCCCCACCACGAAGTGAAGGAGCATGAGATCGTCTGCGCCCACCCCAAGAAAGGCGGAGTGGAGATCCTGGAAGCCCTCAAGGTTCTGGAACTCAAGCAAATCGAGGAGAAGCAGCTGTACAACAAAGTCTTCTCACTTCTGTCCCTGGAGAAGATCACCTTCAATGGTATTGTCCGTCATCGGACGGCGGTTTTTCATTCGTGTTCTAGGAAAATAAATGTAAAATGAACAAGATTCGTGGCTCCAGTACACGTTTGTGTCTATCAAATCCATTTGTAATAAAGTGTGTATTAATATCTAAAACCAGGCGTCAAGATTACTAAAGCTTTTGAGTACAATTACCTTGCTGACGGTCACATTTTATATGAGATTTGTGAACAAAACTTTGAGTTGAACATGGAATCATACTAACAAATGTTTCGTAATCTCAGGGCCAGATTTAGAATGGTTTCTGAATCGGATTTATAAATGGAAATGGCCTATTATTGGAGATGAGGAAGCCAAAAGCAATAATTTTAATTTCATTATTGTAATAAAAGACAATCATACTATTACTAATAAATTCAAAGAATAATGTTTTTGTAAAAATAATAATAATAAAAAGATATAATTATGATGATAATGAAAGTTGCCTTTATCAAAACATTTCCATTCGCAGATTTACAACTGAAGCCCTATAGGACAGATGATTTCATAACCAAGCTTTTCTACGAGACGGGTCGCTTCACAGCATTCAACCAGCAGTGGGTGATCAAGGCCCACGTGAACAGCGACCAGAAGAACCCTACGCAGACCTGTCAACGCAAGCTTGTCTACCAGCTGGTCCTGAAGAGTCGCGTGGGCACGCCCCTCCATTTACACTTCCTGGCTCTGCGCGGACCCTACGGCGAGATGAAGGTTAACCCGGTCGTATACGAAAATGAGTTCACCAGTGACAACACCGAGTCGGAACTGAAGCACCTGCCTATCACGGACTCCCTGGAGTGTAACAAGCTGCTGGCGACCCGGGTCATCAACTTCAGGATCATCATGTTTCAGGTGTGCTAGGGGGGTGGGTGACCGGGGATGGGGGCGGGGTATAGGATGTGGTTGAAACTTGAAGGGGGAAAAAATAATGCCTCCTGTCAAGAATTTCTCTGATGACCTTGTCCTTGTTTCTCTGGTACGGGTTTATCCCATGACCTTGGTTCTCTGAGCGACGACCTTGGCCCTTATCTGATGACCCCGACCCTTGTCTCTGAGTGATGACCTTGGCCCTTATCTGATGACCTTGACCCTTGTCTCCGAGTGATGATGACCTAGGTTTTCGTATCTTCGATGACCTCTTGTTTCTCAACATGGTGCAAGCAGACGCACAACACTGTGGACAGACTTCCAATGACCGTCAGCAGCGATGTCAGACTTTGTAATTTATACATGTACATATATTTTACGAGCTGCAGTGATATTTGTATGTTCACTTTGTAAAGAAATGGCTTAATTAGTTGTAATATACCTCAGTTTTTGTAATAATTGGATGATACTCCTGATTATATGGTTTTCTTGTAACAATTCAACGTAAATAACTTTGGGGTGATTAACATTTCATCGTAAATAATTTTAACAAGATTTACAATAATATTAAAGTTATTGTAAATAGTAATTTTGAAGTGATGGTAATTCATTTTGAGATGATAATTGTGAGGTGATGGACCTTTAAAAAACTTTTGTTCAAGAGAGACTTTTAGTGGTTTGTAACATAACACAATAGCTCAATTTGATATTGCTTCAAATTTAAACCAATTTGATTACTATTATTATTATTATTATTATTGTACAGGATATATCATATCTCTCTTATTACTCATAGCACCATTTCAGAATGAAATATGTATACTCGTCCCTTAGTTATACCGTACTAACAATGTATTGGTGATATGTAGATTGATCGTAGCATTAGTTTTCCATACACTCAAGTAGTATTTGCCTATGTTTACAAAATTATGTTTTTAACAACATTAGTCACTTTTGTAATTTTTTGACTGCATTTTAGCAGTTGTAAGCTAGCTGTGAATGAGAAAAACAATGTCAAAGATGTTTCAGGTCTGGTAAACAAAATATGTTGGGATTAATTTTCGTCAATTCCTTCGGCGCGTATGGGTGAAAGATTCCTGCTTGCAGTGTTAAGCAAAAAATCAACCATTATTTTATATTGCAGATCATAAACACCATGGTCACATTTTTTGTGTTTGGAGAAATAATCCAAATTATTAATTCCTGTGGATTGGTATTGTTATTGTTTGAAGCTTGGTTTTTAATTAGGCTATGGTTTGTAGGACAAGGTTACAGGAAACAAAGAAATGTAATATGGCATATATACAAACATATTTTTCATTCACAGCTGAGTATTACTCGGTCTCATTAAAACCAGATTCAAACTGATCCTCAGATATTTGGACATACGCTTGCTCTGTTTAGCAAAAATAATGTCCAAATTTGAGATCTGATTTTAATTAAATTGAGTATTACTGTACCTATTTATGTAGGATATTCCTACAAGCATACAGCATTACGATTATATCATTCACAATTTCATTAAAAATCCATTATCTTGGAGGCGAAAACAAGACCGAAATTACCATGTTTTGCATTTCATTGTTTTGTTACTTTTATTTGTTCTTTTATATACGTATGTCTTTAAAAGTAGTTAGAGAGTGTGACTGCATTGTATTTGTTAACTCTCTCCACGCTGAAGGCAACTGGTGATGCCCTAAACAGCAATGCCTATGTATAACCCAGCATGGAGAGGGTTAATGTATTGTGACGGATCAGTCATAGGTGAAACTGATAAGTATTGTAGATGCTTGTTTTTGGCATAATTTTCTATTTTGTTTCGTGTTTTCTGTGATTTAGATATCCCAAGTGTTCAAGTTAATAGATGTGGACTAATGTCTCTCTCTCTCTCTCTCTCTGCATTATGAGGCTCTGAATAATTGTAATAATTTTAATGTCAAATATATAATATTATGTAATTTTATCATAATTATTCATAGTCCTGTAATCGGCAGACTGTAAAATGTTCAACGCAATTTTATTTAAATATTTATATCTACCACTTAAAATCTGGGGGAATTTTGTAGGTTACTCTTTGTAAATCAGATTTTAATGGTAATACTTTATTTTAAGTTTACATGCACATATTATGCAAATATCACCCCTTATATTTTTATTTTACTATTTAAAAAAAAATGCAAACATACCAAAACATTTTTTATTAGAATGCATTGATTAGGGTTAGGGCCCCTTTTTATTTTACACCCTCCCATTTACTAGAACAACCCGTATGAATGTACTAGTATATCATTGGTCGGATTGTAGACATCTACAGATATGTGTTTATGTATTGCTAAACTGACACAGTATCACGCTTTGCTACATGATTTTCCCATCTCTCAGATCTATCACAATCACTATATAGCCTATTTGGGGCATTCCCAGTTTCCGTTAACAGGAAAATGGTTAATGAACGCTAGCATCTTGCCGCTAAAATACGGTTAAACTTGTATTTGTATTGTTAATGTAAAATTAAATCAAACAAATTTTAAGTCTTACCGGTAAGCCTGGGATTGGCTAGTCAGAATTTGGGTCTGGTGGTTGCGGTACATTATAGCTACGGTAGTGTCAGGATGACTATCAGACATGTCAGACCATTGCTGTCATACCACGGCCATATCAGACTAAACTCAGATCATAGATTAGCAGTTATTATAGCAGCATCTGATTGATAATTGTCCTTTTGAATTCTGTAGCCATCTTAGCAGTGTAAATTATGTTTTTAGATAAAACTAACCATACACGTAGTGTAAGAATTTATTATTTATATGGTAGTAAGGAAATGACAAGTTCTGTACATACTGACATTTTATACATAATAATGGCACAAGTCCAGATATATTACCTGGTACTCAAATTCATATATGTATATATTATTGTTGATAATTCATTTATTAATTATTAAACAATTGACAAATTCTCACACAGTGATCATAGTACATGATCATGGTTTTATGACTTTGCTCACTCCATACAGTATCGTAATATCCATCAATATATTAATTTCCATCACTATAATTACATGTATTGCATGCTCAGATATTCAAGAATGTGAAAACGAACTTCAATTTTCAATCAACATTCAATTTTGTTTGGGTAGAGTTGGGTTTCTTCAAAATAGATATAGAAACTTTTCTTTGGATAACAATTGGGGCCTTTTGTAATATATATAACTGTAAATTAATATGTTATTTAATTATTTTATGTAATCAATTACATATTTGTGATATTGTTACTTTTACTATTAAAAGTAGAGGTATAGATAAGTATTCTTTAAGTCATGATAAACTTCCAAATTGTTATGTATAGCTTTCACATGTTGTGTATTAATCTTAAATTAGCAGAATACATATATGCTGTAATTGTTGACTTTTTAATTGTGAATATTACTTTACATTAATATCCAAGATAGATATAGATAAAGTAATATGTTTATGATAATTATGTTTGAATACAAGCTATTTTATTTTACTCCGAGTCTAAGTTATTGTAATTGTAAAACGAGATCAAATTTGGATATCAAATTTGGAAATATATGTCCATTTTGTCTCATTATACTAGTAATCAAATTTCATAAATTGCTCTTCATAAATTAGGTTTGCTAGCAGACCAAATATTCGAGGAGAGTTTATTTATGATAATACTGGTAATGAGATTCAAAATAGAATTATTCATCAGAATTATCCACGATCAAAAATGAAATTGGCTCTCTTAAAATTTTGTCAAATTAAATTATTTTTTTCTAAATCCAAATGACAGTTCCATAAATAATATGGTTTTCACCCTGGGGAAACAAATAATATAACTATATGTAGGATTGTATTTGATACTTTTCTGCTTCTGATTACTAATTTTAATGTCCTGTGGTTTGTTCAGGGGAATAACTAATAAGTTATCTCCCGTTAATAATGTGCTTTTATAAATATTTTACAAATTCTTAAGATTCTTGGCGAGTTCAAACCCAGTTGTTATCAGGAACTTTGTTATTAAGCGGTGTCGGACCATCTGAAACAACAAATCTAAATTAAATAAAACTTGTTACATACTGCACAGGTTGCATTGGTGTAAATCATAAAACAGCATTAGTCATGACAAGTACAGTTTAAATGATACTGTCATTAAATTTATTTCATTTGGAGATATTTTGTTATGGAAACTAGTCAAAAATTGTTCAGTAGAACTAGTTATATCATACTCAATAACATTAGCTCACTCCATTTTTGTGTGTGTATATCATATGCATTACCTTGTAAATTTGTAATCCAGAAGAGGGGAGTAGGATTTGATATTCATAGGAAGCTGTAATTTACGAAGATTTTCATTTATGTGAAAAGAATTTAAAATCACATCTGGATTTGATGTTTAATATCCTTGAAGTTACAGATGATAAAATACTTAGAAAAGTGTGAGAGAAAAAAGATATAGACAAAAAATAGCAAGCTTTTGGCCAATTTGTAAGCATAGCACATTTCAGCACTGCCTTTTGTTGTCAATTCTTACTTCTTGTCTGGGTACAAAAAATAAAGTTCAGAAATAAGCCATGTTGGTTGTGTTTGAATATAGCCAGGAATATGTTGTCAGTGAGTTGTGTCTACTGACTCTACTCTGTGTGATCATTGCACTGCACATGTCACAGTAGTGAGATAACACATCAGACGCATGTTTCAGGGTCGTAACTGTAGTCCTCGACGTAATTCAAGGCCCATGTCAATTTCCTGCTGCAGCAAAAACCAGTGTGTAAACCCAGATTACAATACAACACTTTTTTAAAATTGGGGTTTAGAGTCACTTTCAAGATTATGTCACTTATATCACGACTGGTCAATTTAGGGCAGGAGGAAACCCACAACATCCGTAACGCTGAATGTTGCAGTAAACATGCAAGCACCGGCTGGTACTGACAATTGAGTGAGTGAATATGGAGTTTAACGTCGCTGTGGGAATCTTTCACCCATTTGCGACGATGGTACTGACAAGACACAGCATGGTAACTGCATTGCAACTCTACAGTCAGCGCATCTTTCACGAACATTGATGCCAGGCTCACAGGGGCGGGATTTGAACCTGGAACACTTGGCTCCAAAGTCTAAACGTTCTACCACTGCACTACCACCCATCCCATGAAATCACCTCTCAACTCTTAAATATACTGTAAATCATGAAATTTAATGCGAAAAATGCCATTCGCATTTTGTTGGTGTCGCATTTACGTTTAAAATCTAAAGGTCGCATTAAATTAGTGACTCATTAATTTCCTGATTTACAGTAAACCACATATTGCATCCATATCTTCTACATAATGTGAACCTGGGTATCATTTCTTGAAGCTCTCTTAGTCGCTAAGGGACCATAACACTCTCTTTGCTGATAGCTAATACATTGCTAAGAGAATGCTATGGTCCCTTAGCGGCTAAGAGAGCTTCAAGAAACGATACCCAGATCACAACCTTCTTTATTTATTACATGTCAATTAAAGTCAAAAATATTTCTATGATATGAATTTATTGCAAAGATGAATATTATGTAGGTACTGGGGTATGACAGCTATATATAATATATTTACAAAAATATACATGTATGTCGATGATAAAAACAGATAATCCCCTGTAGTCCTTCTGGATAAACAATATTTACTGCTCTCTAGTACATCCCTGGTTACTGGCAGCACAGAGAAGGTTAACCCTCTCCCTGCTGGACTAGGCACTGCTCTTTAGGGCATTTCCGGTTGCCGTCAGCACAGAGATGGTTAACCCTCTCCCTGCTGGACTAGGCACAGACACTGCAATAAGGGCATTTCCGGTTGCCATCAACACAGAGAAGGTTAACCCTCTCGCTGCTGGACTAGGCACAGACACTGCTCTTTAGGGCATTTCCGGTTGCCATCAGCAGAGAAGGTTAATACAGTGCATTGAGGAAGTAATAGTTTCCAATCACAAGCGCGTAATGTAAGAGGTCAACTCGAGGTATTTTGGCGAAGCTCCCCTGGCTGCCTATGACGAGTCCGGCCAGAATGTAGAGCGCGCTCGCTATCAGTCCGTTGACGTTCCACGTGGTGTAGGACACCATGATGATGGTCAGCATAGCGAACCCCCGACACGCCTCGTTGATCAACGACTGTTGGTTCTCGTTCAGCAGCTGGTTGGTGAAGATGACGCCCAGCGAGAACATGAAGTTGAGGTTCATCAGGTAGGGCATTATGTACTTGCAGAATCCCACGGCGATCAGAGGGAGCCCCGCGATTCCCGCGAACCACGACAGGTAGTGGTGCAGGTTCATTGAGGCCCTGCTCGGGGTGGCTGACGAGAATCTGTAGACTCCGGCCGTGGCGGCGAAGCCCTGAATGAGGAAACCCAGCGCGGCGTAGATGTTGCGACTGAGGAGGTGGTGAACCAGCCAGAAGACCGACAGCGCCAGGACGAGGTCCGAGATGGCGGTGCTGCTCATGCGAGCCATGGTGATACGCGGCCGGTTGAATCTCCTATCAATCTGTGTAATTAAAAAATAAATAATGATTGTAATATTGTATAACATTCTTCATCAAATCTATTTTATTACGCAACATTTTGTAAGTGATAATGAATAACAACAGGACATCAGGATATACAAGATTTATGTTAAAATGGACAGAAGATGATTATATACCTTTATGACAAACAAAATATCAGAGTATCACAATATGAATATGGAGTTTAACGTCGCTGCGGGAATCTTTCACCCATTTGCGATGAGCATTAGCGTGGAGTCATGTGAGTGAGTGATTATCATGGAGTTTAACGTCACTACAGGAATCACCCATTTGGGACAATAGAGGCTTTGTAAATGTACAATTTATTTATTAATCAGGGATTGCCCTAGCCAGTGAATTTTGGGAGTCATCATGACCCCCAATATGTTTTAGTGGGGGTCATTCATGTATTTTGGAGAGTCAATGACAAATT
>JAVCKZ010095107.1:0-11419 GCA_034780755.1 Lepetodrilus elevatus | reverse complement strand
ATCGCGATACGTATCGTATCGTGAGCCTGGTATCGTGATACGTATCGTATCGCGAGATAGGCGAATCGTGGCACCCCCATATAACATACACTTCAGCTACAAAATTAAATTAAATATACTGCTCATGCTGATGCTTTAGGAAATATTCATCAAGAGCATGTTAAAATGTCAACACTACAACAAATAGCTATGATAAAAAGAAAGATGCAAAATAAGGAAAACGCATGATGTTACAGCATACTTTAATTTAAATAGTACAATATTCTAAAACATTTTTAAATATCTTATTCTTCTTTAATATTTTTTTTATTAAACAATGAGAAATAAGATTTGACATTAACTACTTGGATTGCAATTCAAATTTACAACACAGCTCTATATAGTTATTCAGCAGCAAATAAAGTATAGTCGATACTTTAACCTTCTCCCTGCTGAATAAAATCAAAGTGTTCTATTTCTGAATGTGATCGGACAACTTAAGTTGCCTTCAACAAGGAGAGGGTTAAATAAGACACTGGCCAGTATGAAAAAGCATGTAGAATAATTAGCAATATAGTAAATAATAATAAACACTAGTCAATGCATACACATGCGAGTGAGTGAGTGAATATGGAGTTTAACGTCGCTGCGGGAATACACATGCGAAAAGCAAAATCCTGTAAAAAGTGCTGGGAATAAATAAATGCAATGCTATTTCCCCCAGTATTGTCTGTTTACAACATGTACACTGGTATTAAAAGCTGCAACATATTGTCTGTTTACAACATGTACGATGGTATGAAAAGCTGCAACGACTCAGTATTACAGAAAATAAATTTAAAAAAACATAGCTGATGCAGTAATCTTCAATTATCACACCACAAGGAAACAGATATGCACGGGCAGATTCAAGCTCTGAATTACACTATGGAATTCTGCATAAAATTCCCTGTATTACAATCTTTTCAGTCAAGTATAACCATGTATATGAACTACCAGTAATATCTATCAGATACCCAAAGCTCCAAACGTCTTTGAGCAGCTATTCTTGGATACACAAGCACATTATAAATGTATATTTTGATTTCCCTTCATTTGACAATCACAAAACCTTTCCCGAAAGTCAGTCACTTTTAACCATATCTGCTATATATACGTCTTTGACAGAAATCAAGTTTTCTACATGTTGAATCTAAAGGCTTTCTTCCAGAAGCATTGGTCAGACTAATGACCCAGAAATGGTGAAAAGATTGGTTTCAGCTTTATCATTGATTTTCATGACTCTCGGTTATCTTGCACTTACGTGGATGCTGGGTGGATAAAACAGTGCCGTGGACATACACAAAACGCTGTGACATGCACGTACAACATGCAAATCTGTGCACAACTATCCTCTGAATAAACGTAGCGCAACCTGAAAGTCATTCCAGCATGCCAACACCGACAAATATTAAACAAACACGACACTGATGGGGATGTGGCTGGGGATGGGTGTGGGGGTAGAACGAAGCCGATTACCAATGTTACGAGGCAGTTACCAATGTTACGAGGCGGTTACCAATGTTACGAGGTGGTTATCAATGTTACGAGGTCACTATCGATGTTACGAGGCGACTACCATGCATACGAGGTGGTTACCATAGCAACGAGGCAGTTACCATGGAGATATGCGACAACAACAAAAATAATTAAAGAATGCATAAGATACAACAGAGTTATTACCCTGGTCATTTTCACCAGGTGATTCCGTGTCCTCGGAAGGCTCGACGACTTCCGTATTTTCTTTGGGTTTACTTTCTTTCACTGGCACCGCTGGGGTGTGTTTTAGTTCAACCTTGGCCGTTTCCGCTGCTTTGGGTGGGTCGGGTTTCGGGGGAGGTTTTTTAGACACGGGGGGAGGGACGAAGGGTTTTTTGGCGGCAGTGACGGGCGGAGGCCCACGATCGTTGAGAGATTCTGAAGAGACAGGAAGTGACCCCTAACGTGTGAACATGTAGGCCGCGCTTGATTCACGATTCCATCGGTTCCAGAACAGCGGAATTGCAAACGAACACTCTGGAACTTAATCAGTCCTGTCATTTCTCGCAAAATAAGTTGGTGTGAGCAGAATCGTACCGTCACAAAGATGGCTATCTAAATTATGTATCAAGGACAGCGGAATGAATAGCCTTGCACGCTGGAGGAAACAAGTTAGTGGAATGATATATATGCTACATTTCTAATATACTTCATTTGACAAATTACTTTAGTACATGGGGCAAGAAAATCTTCATATATCTTCGTACCATCATACAAATGGCACGTTCATATATATCCAATATTGCTGATGATATGGCATCCATTAAATATGATGAATTATATATGCCAAATGGCTTGAATTTGTTACCCTACACCAATGGATATTATTGTCAGTGTTCCAGATCATTTTTGATCAGTTGGGTATGTCCTTGCCTTGAATATTGCCTGCCTGTTCAATATTTGCATTCAATCATGCTGATAATCTGGGAATGTTGAGAATTCAATTCTGGAATCGTGAATCGCGCGCAGCTGAAATCTTATACCACGAAACTGAAATAGCTGCTCTTTCTAAGTGTACACTTAGCAGTGGTGCAAAGGGGCAATTTTTTCAAGTGAATACCATCAAATAACGGTACCGTCTTGTGCTTTAACAATCCCATATTTGAACAAGTTGAGCTAACCACCAGATTCAAAAAGCTGCAACCTTATTTCAAAACCTCAGCGCGAATAGCCATGCGTTTAGCGATAGTTGTCCCAGGGTTTAACCCCTCAAATGCCAAACTGGAACTGCCAGATGAAAATATGGCAAGATAAGAAAAGAAATAACATTCAGGCCCTTATTAATTTCATAATGTCCCAATATGGATTAGAATTATTTGAATTAGTGCATAAGGAATATTTCAACCATACGCATCGACAATTAGAATGATAAAATGCCGTAAAAATTGAATTGATGACGGTCAGCAGAGGAAGGGTTAAGTCGTAACAGATGAATATTATGAATGCATGATTATACTGTCATCACATCACACACGTATATCCAAAATATATATAACATAATTGCTGGCACAAACGATGCAAAGTTCTTACGCGCTGATTTCGGGAGATGTCCTTTCACTGAAGTGGGTAGTAAACACATCACATGTTGCATAAAATCACAAACATCTTACTTCAAAAGTATGAAATTGATTATATTTAAAAAAAGACACATCAATTTTATTAAATTACCACCCTCAACTTGGAAACTAATAAAAATAGAAAAAGTATAGACCAACACCCCCCGGGGATAAATAATTAGTAAAATGACAGAGCTATTCCACAGATCAGAAAATTTACAAAACAAAAAACACACATGTTAAAACTTTTAAGTAAAGATGTAAATCTTTCTTCAAGTTGTCTCCCTTACCTGTATGTTCTTTATTTTTGTTGCTAGGTGGCTCTGTCTTGTGCT
Organism: Lepetodrilus elevatus; assembly: GCA_034780755.1. NCBI lineage: Eukaryota > Metazoa > Mollusca > Gastropoda > Lepetellida > Lepetodrilidae > Lepetodrilus > Lepetodrilus elevatus. The sequence continues at coordinate 7,971 of JAVCKZ010095107.1, read as the reverse complement.
TTCCATCATGCTTGACATCGTGTTTGGCATCGTGCTTGACATCGTGCTTGACATCGTGCTTGACATCGTGCTTGGCGTCATGTTTCTTGTCCGTGGAATGTGTTTCGGCTCCCTTGTCGGTGGGCTTGGCGTGTACCCCAGTCTTGGCTGACCCACCGCCGGACCCTGTAGTGTTCTTTGGAATGGTGGAGATGGAAGGGGGTGGCGGTTTCTTTGGCTTCTGGACCTGTGGGTATAACAAGGCACAAACATTGTATTATTTATTTTAAATTGGGGTTTAGATCAGCTTTCAAAAGTCTTTCACTTATATCATGGCTTGTCAGTTTCTGGCAGGAGGAAATCTGCAACATCTGTAGCATTGAATGTTGCAGTAAACCTGCGACTGCTTGTTGATACAGACAGACCAAGGATGATAGCTGCATTACCACTCTACAGTCAGCATGTCAGAAGGCACAAAATGACTTTCCTCTTTCTGCCCCTCAGAGAGATTCCTCATGCTGAAGAAGGCAACCCTAGATGCCCTAAAAAGCATTGGCTGTGCCAAGCCCAGCAGGGAGAGGGTTAAATATGTGAGACAAATTTGTACCATTTCACATTTGGTTCCACCCTGGGGCACTGTTATTCAAAGCAAAGTGCACAAGATTGGATTGTTTCAAAAGACTGTCTCCGACTCACTCCTAAATGTTTAACCCATCCAAAGTTAATTTTATACATTTTTTTCTTTGAATTGAGAGTTTAGGGTCGTTAATATCACGACTTGTCAGTTTAGAACAGGAGGAAACCTGCAACACCTGTAGCACTGAAAGTTGCAGTAAACCTGTGAGCACCGGCTGGTACTGACAGACCAGGGATGATATCTTCATTGCCACTCTACAGATAGCAACCTAGCACTAAAACTATTGCAAGTCTGGTTACCTCCTCGGTAACAAATTCCACAAAGTTGTCCGGGAAGACGCCAACTTTGCCCCGGATCTCGCCCTTCCACCAACCATCGTCCTCCAGCTTGGTGTCCAGGATAGTGATTGTCTCCCCTTCCTTCAAGGTCAACTCATCAGGTTGTTCAGCCGTGTAGGAAAACCTCACAACAGCTCGATTTCCTGACAAAACAATACATTTGTAATAGAATAGTTTTCATAGAAATTAATATCTTTCGCGAAAATCAATGCCAGTCTCCCAATTCCTAACAGTACCATAAGTAACCCCTGAACAAACTAATCAAACCCTAACCGTACCCCTGAACAAACTAATCAAACCCTAACCGTACCCCTGAACAAACTAATCAAACCCTAACCGTACCCCTGAATAAACTAATCAAACCCTAACAGTACTCCTGAATAAATTAATAGAACCCCAACAGTATCCCTGAACAGACTAATCAAACCCTAACAGTACCCCTGAACAAACTAATAGAACCCCAACAGGGCCCACCTTTCTTCTCCCTCTTGACCACCTCGGAGGTAGTGGTGCTGACTGGATGCTCCGGTGGCTGGGGCTTGGTGGGCTCTGCCACTGGAGGCTTGGAGGGTTCCGGTGGGGGCTGCTTATTTGGGGGCTCCTGAAACAGAAAAATGTTGCAAGTTAACCTTCCCTCTACTGGAGATTATGGAGTTTAACAACATTTGCGATGATCTATGAAACGGAGATTGTATTCGAATACTTATGGGAGGTTAAAACAAACAAGGTTTCTTGTACAAAATGATACACGAAGACTCCCTATTTATGGCTATCATTGATTTTACTTCAATTTTCAAATTAATCCAGATATCCAGATAATTAATCCAGATATCACTATAAAATTTTACCATAGTTACGAGTATGAAAGATTAATGCGACTTTCATGTCATAAGCTCAGATATGGCAACAGATAATTGTTATTTTAGCAGAAAACAATCCCCCGGGCTGCACGCTTCAAGACCCGTCCAGGGCAAATAAATCGACCCTTGGACAATTGCTAAGCTTGCAAGCTCTTAGTAGTAAAATGAAAACAAATATGCAGAGAAAAATCACTCAATGACCTTGACCATCGTATTTTTCACTGACCTTGACCTCAGCAGTTTTCTTGTCCTCGCCCTTCCCGGCTGACCTCAGTTTGATCGGACCTCCTTGGAAGATATTCCCCAGTCCGACTCCAATAACCTTCTTGCCTTTGATCTCGTGTACGCTTGTAGTCATCTCGTCCCCAGACCCTGATTTGTCCGTCACCTCCGAGGGAGCAGAGTTCTCTTCCTCTTCACACATTTCCACAAAGTTTGACGGAAAGACGCCGCTTTTTCCATTCACGGACCCCTCCCACCATCCATCTTCCACCTGTGTCACAAAACAGACGAGAGATTTTACAAAATGTAATGGAGTTGGGGGAACAAACAACATAACCCCTCAAGAAGTTCAACTGTCCGTCGCCTGATTATTTCACAGAAAGATCGACGCTGTAATGTAATCAGTGTTCGAAATAGAGCCCGTCCGCAAGCCTGCGACGGGTTATTTTCAGCGAGGACTGGTAACGTTTTATCCTTATCCGGGAGAAATAGCCTGGGCCAGTGAGCTAGTATTAATTTTGATCCCTGATTAACAATTTCATTGTCTCACCTCACGAATAAAGTCAACAAGCTCTGCCTCCTTTAATTCCAGTTCATCTTCATTCTCCGGTGCATAGTCGAACAAAACTTTGCACTTCTTTCGCTTTTCTGAAACCATAGAAATAAGAAATATAGGAGCATTGTAGACAAAACTTCCTGAACAGGGTGAATTACATTATTTACAGAGATAGAAACTAACTTTAAAACCTGCATTCTCAAACTAAGAAAATAGTTCATGACAGAAATTGTATTTTTGAAGGTAGAACATGATACAAGACAGAACACGAACTACAGTTTGCAATAGTATTTTCCTAACTACACTTTATACATAAAAAAATGTATAAAAATAATTTTTTTTTTTTTACATTTAGCAAGAACAGAAATTTGGCTCAGACTTAGGAAAGTTTTCAAAATACATCAGTCATAAACGCTTAATACTTGGCTAAAAATTGACTAATTTAAATTTGTTAGTGTGTTTTAATTTATTATTACCGGTAGCATCATAACCTACTCAGCATGCTCAGATCAACTGCATACGCAAGTAATTAGGCATTGAAATTTAAATGTAGACTTAACACCTCTGACCAAACAGCATCACTATAACACAGGTGTCATGGTAGAACAGATGTGATCGATTGCTTAACGTCGCAGCGAGATGCTTTCACCAATACACGATAACGACGACTGGCGCCAATATTGACCCGTACCTTTCTTCTTGGGAGGAATGGGGCCGCCAATAGGCATGCTGTCTTTGAACTTGCTGGCTAGTTCTCTCACTGACTTCCTCTGGGGTGCTTCCTTCTTAGCGATACTGTCTTTCTTGATGTGCTTCTCTTCAGCTTTCAGTATCTGACAAATGCAACAATAGCGCTGAAGACGTTGATCTCTCATAGTGGTACAACAATGTGCAGCGAAATAAAATGTGACAAAGTTAGCAATTAGCTTGGGTTTATAGCCACTTTCAAGATTATTTATCTTATATCATGGCTCGTCAGTTTTAGGACAATTGTTTTACATCACAGCATGAATCTCTCGCCCACAAAAACTTTTGGAGCAGGTTGTGAAACCTGCAACATCTATAGGGCTAACGGTTGCAGTAAATCTGCGAGCACTGGTACTGACAGACGAAGATGATACCCTGCATTGGCAATTTGCCATGGAATAGAGACAGCACATCCCATCTTGATCGCGTCCAAAACATAACTTTCACTAACATTGATGCCGGGATGGGTTTTGAACATGGGACCTTTGGCTCCAACATTCTACCATTGCATTACTGCCCACCCGTTAACCCTCTCCCTTCTAGATTAGATACAGACAGCTCTTTAGGGCAGCTATGGTTACTATGGTGAGGATTAAAACTCTCCTGTTGTGAAGTCAGCTAACATTGTCATTGATACCTACAGTACAGAAAAGGTTAATTTTGGCAGATTTGTATTAAATATTCTATTTTTAACCCTCTCCCTGCTGGATTAGGCACATATATTGCCCATTATGGCATCACTGGTTGCGTTCAACAGGGAGAGGGTAATTCTACAATAAAAAAAAATTGAATTTGTACCTTAACAAAGTTTTCTGGGAACATTCCTTTCTTTCCATTGACCTCTCCTTCCCACCATCCTCCATCGCTCTCGACGACATTCTTGATGATCTCGCCCACCTTCAGGGACAGCTCGTCTTCCTGCTCCGCTTCGTAGGCAAACTCAACAACAGCCTCCACTGCAACCAGAGTAACAGAACTTAGAACCAGCAGACAAACATTTAAACTGTCAGTTCTCCTGTTGTGTAACCTCTATTGCAATGAGAAACAGCTTAAAGTTAGAACTAGCAAACAAACATGAACAGATTTCTTTTACATTTATTTTGCAGGTATTTTTGTATTGGGATTTAGAGCCACTTTCAAGATTATTTCACTAATATCACTGCTTGTCTATTTATGGTGGAAGTAAAACCTGCAACATTTGTAATGCAGAATGTTGCAGTAAACCTGCGAGTGTACTGATGGACCAAGAATGATAACTGCATTGTCACGGTAAAGATAACGCATCCTGTCATGAAGGTAACTTTCACGAACATTGATGTGCGTCAGGATTTGAACATGGAACTGTTAGCTCTAAAGTTCAACATTCTACCATTGCACTACCACCATTTTAACACATTGAAACCTACACAGTAACAAGTAACAGAGGTTAGTAGTTGCAACAAGCCGAGAAGCTTGCCACCACTGTAACCAGAGTAGCAGCTATTAACGTGAGAGATTTGTTTATCATGCTTATTAATGTCGCATCAGGTATCTTTTAACCATACGTGACGATATCAGCACAAAGTAGATAATAGAGAAGTTACCCTCGACTGTAATCGAGTTCTTGAAAACAAGTAGACAAACTAACCTTTGCTGTAACCATAGTACCACTCTCGAAAACAATCAAAATAACCTCCACAATAGCTACAAAGCTGAGGCCAAACTAATCTAAACCACAATAATAAAACAATATCTAGCATTTATAGTGCGTAGACAAACGCAACTAAAACAGTCACTGAAACCAACCACAAAACTGAAAAGAAGTCATTAGAGTTTATATAATAACACATTTAGTAAGGCCCCCTACCATGCCTGCTGCTAACTTATTTTTTTTATTTTTTTTTTATTATAAGCCCTTTTAAACATTTGTTATTTTTTAACAGAAATTATTTACAAACTGCATGTTGTATCACCGTCATAACCGTGCATCTAAAAATATGTGTGCACCTGCTGAGTTAGCTCACCATGCCTTTTGTTTTCGATGCAATTTTTTAAAAAATAAAAATTTAATATTATTATCCCTAAAGTACTGTGAACTTGTGATCCTAATTTTAGAAATTGTATAAATTAGAAAGCAGAAATAAATTAGATTTTTAAACACTATCATGACTATTATATGCCAACATAACTCCAACTGCACCAAGATCTACAAATAGGGAATTACCGGTAGTAAATACTAAACGTATAATCCACATTTCCTGTTGATAATGCCCATAATCATCTATGATCAGTGTTAAAAAAAAAATGTATTTAAAAAATATGAACTTTAGATATAAATATATATTGAAATTTAACTTGGAATTATTTTTACATTTAATGATTTAACTTTTGAAACATGTGAAATAGAATATTTTATTATTAAATATGAAATATAAATTAGGTCGAAATAGTATTTAACCCTCTCCCTGCTTAGGCAGTCATTGATCTAGTCTTTATGGCATCAAAGATTATAATCTATGATCTATATGATGGCATATCTGGTTGCCTCCAACATGGAGGGGGTTAAAGATGTTAAATGTAAAACAATTATACTGGTGATTGCATTTACTGATTTAGGCCATAGTTGTTTAATTCCCTGGTTTACGGATCCGCTGACCAGATTCCCCTACAACTTTGGAAAATAACAATAATTATTTGTATCATATTCTATTATAAGTAACCCTGACAAGCAGTACTTTGAAAAATAATTGTGCATTTAAATCTGAACAATTCATGTGTACTGGTGTTTGACAATTATATTTATCACATTATATTTATTTTCTGTCGACCAACCATTCATTATTTCCAATTAATATTATTTGATTCTGCTAACCACTGCTAACTGGCAAAAATATCTAACTATATTTATTTATGTTTTCGACCATCCGAACAAAATTATAATAATACATTGTACAATAAAATCTGTAAACGAGGAAATCAAACACTTTTGATATTGGTGTTAAGTTATGTCACTTTAAATTTAATCATTCAGCAATATAACAATTCAGCAATATATTTAAACAGGTAAAATAAATGTGTAGATGTCAGATGGAATGATCATCAAATCATGTCATGATTGCTCATTTAACTAATCCATATATTTGCTACACAACTTCCAAACTATAAACATGATTCAAGTATAACGGGATATACGATCTAATGCTATAACGGTCACAGTGTAATCTATCCTGTCTTGAAACCTGATGATCGCTCTCGAGTGTTGACCCGATACGAACCAGGAAATAAGGGGAGTCTATTCATGATTATGCACACACAGCGTCATAACACAACAAGCCCTATTTGCACAAACTGTACTAGTGCATGCACGCTGCAGATCATATACAATAATAATTTGCCAATCACAGTAAAAGTTCTGTACAGATTCCAATAAAGCTAGATCTTGTGTAAACACATGTGAATATTTGTTATTTCCCTCGCTTGGCAGATCATGTTTGAACACCGGGGATGTAAATTTAGGAATTTCCTCCGGGGGGGATAGATCACCTATCACATCTTGGATATTAATTCCCATGACATTGCATGTTTATCAGCTCGAATTAACGACAATGCAACCACTATCGAGCATAAACAGTCGGTAGCTGGATTCAGACCAGCAAAATGCCGAGTTGTTGTTGTGACAGTGAAGAAAACTGAACAAGATGTCAACCACCGAGTGGAGAATCACGTCATCTATTCCGCGACTCGACTCTTTCATCGTTGTTCAGTTAATAATAGCAGGATAATTTATGATTTGGACACCTGGAATACCTTAAGAAACACTTACCCATTTCTCACATTGAATTATTGATATTATTTGTCTGCATCGATGGCAGAGAAAATACGTTTTTGTGGATCCTAATGTCGGATATTTCTTTCGCGGCCCAGCAAGATGGCGTATGGTCACGTGATAGGTATTCTCCCCGAGGGAGAATTAATTGTGGCACAGTGACTCGTCTACTTCCATAAATCTATTTTCTTACCTGCATTTAGATCCAGTCACAAATTCATTATTTGTAAATATTACAATTGATATAGTAGTTAATAATAATAGTAGCACAAACCTTGTGCATCTCGATAAAGTATTTAATCTAAAACAAATTGAGAAAGAGAAGTTCCAAACCAAATTCCTGGAAAGGTAGAAGTCTATCTCATTAGTAAAACAATAGACTAGAAAATATGTTGAACTAAGCATCACACTATCAACGATAAATAAAATGTGCTAGCTTACAACTTATACATTAGATAAGTGATTATTGTAAAATACATGCGCATTAATTATAAAGTATAGCGCCTACCTATGTACAGTTAAATGAACGTCCGAGCTTAGGTACAGTGACAGTCCCTCCTAATTTCATAAATTCCATATGAATGACTAGATGACTATATGACTATATATTATTAATATATACTAATACACTTGACAATATTAATACTTGACAATACTAATATCCCGGTACTTGACATTTTATTATGACTAGATAAAACGGCCACATACACTGGCAATGCATAAAATGCGAGTTTATTTTATTATGTATACGAAAACATTTAAACATAGTAATACTAGTATGCTATTCATGCCATATATGTGGTAGATATAGGTATGATTGGTATAGT
>JAVCKZ010095096.1:0-11420 GCA_034780755.1 Lepetodrilus elevatus | reverse complement strand
GGTTCTCTGGGTGGAGTTGTTGTGAGGTTGAGGGGTTCACTGGGTGGAGGTGTAGTGAGGGGTTCACTGGGTGGAGGTGTAGTGAGGGGTTCACTGGGTGGAGATGTAGTGAGGTAGGTGAGATCACTAGGTAGAAATATTTGGAGGTGTTTACTGAGTCGTAGAGGTGTAGGGAGGTGGAAGAGTTGACTGGATGGATGTGTGGGCAGAGAGATAACTTGGTGCGAAGGGTATGGGGTCACTGGGTGGGGAGGGGTTTACCAAGTAAAGTCCTGTTACATTTAATACAAGACATCACAGGAAACACAGAAGATGTATACATTGTCACCATCTACCAGTAATTCTTACTGCCTGATTGCACAATTCTATTTAGATACATCAGTACTTCAGTATTCTCTAGCTTTTAACACAACAGTTTTTACCTACATGTAACAAAAATAATTAGTTTAATCCCAGTGTACTCGTGCAATGATATATTTGTCAAGTGAATCGTGGTTTCTGTTTTGCCACTTCAGGCAACTGTGGGTTCGCCAGTACTACATAGTCGCATAAGGGAGGTAACTCCCTGTCTTGGTGCTACCTGCTGTTGACATTTGAGGATAGATAATTGAATTGTACTGAAAGTGAGGATTCATGTTCAGATCACACAAGGATGAATTTGCAGCAAGATATACATGCACACCTGCCAATTTTCCGTCATCCTCCAGCGTTGTAGCCACCACGGTAAGACATGTGTTTATTGACGAGTGAATCCTGCCAATTAGACCGCAGTAGAGATGTGTATTTACTGCTCGGTGTGGCTTTGTGTCTAGCGAGATGTGCTTTACTAAGACTGTCACTGCAGTAAGACTGGATCTACTCTCATCAGTGCCGCGTACGTCGGGCTTGTCTGTGTTGCACAATACCCGCTGGAGCATCATCTGCAGCTATGATTTGACATTTCACGCAAAACCGGGCAGCTACTCGTCACTCACCAGTCTAAGTCATGATGGAAGAAAATTAATGATTATTTCTTTGGTTGTTATGTTGGTAATCATAGTCCAATTTAGTTGTGATTTGATTTGGAATTTATTTTATTCATGATGTATTCAAGGATTGTTGAAATGCCTCGGATTTCGGATTTATCGTCGTCGCAAATGGGTGAAAGATTCCCGCAGCGACGTTAAACTCCATATTCACTCACTCACTCGGATTTATCGCAATTTTATATCGCAAATGTGGTAATAGTCGGAAGCGGATAATTCTTTATATCATGTGGTGTCAAAAATGACTATTGAAAAGGGAGATCTAACATATCTAGTTTACCATTACCAAACAATCCAAACTAAACATAGGGTAAATGTACCACTCATCGTCAGTACACCAGGTAACAGCCATACGTAGTGGTACTTTCAGGAATTAGTTCCTATGAAAGGAATCGTGGTGCTTGCTTGTGTATGTTGGCAGTGCCGTGGAGACTGTAGAGACTGACAACAGCAGGCACCAAGTAGGAGGAGGCCGCTCCTCAGGTAACCATTCATAACAATGCCTTTTGCACGCACACACACGCGCACACACACGCATGCACGGCACACACACGACTACCAGTACCAGCCAGCTGAGAGAGGGAGAGGAAATACCTGTGTTGAAGGTTCATGTAGCAGTAACTTGATCTGGGCATGGCTGGTTGATAGCGTGGGCACTGCAGTGCTGGTTCTCTCTCTCTCCACTCCAGTAGCGAGACCATTCCAGCAGCCCTTACCTGCCGCCGGTGTTCACCACTCTGTGTCCGCGGCAGTAAACGCTGCCACTCTTCTTTACAGGGCATTGTTGGTAAACAGATTGCAAACAGGCACAACATGGAAAGTCTCCTCGGCATGGGCTTATTTTAGCACCTCTTCATCCTTGATGAGTGTCCGTAACAGTTAGTAACCAACTAGCTGGTGACCTAATGACAATCGATAGCATTGATATATACATGATAAATGCCTGTTTATAAGTTCATGCAAACAGATCTTTTATGAATGATATCTGTTTGTTTGGATCATGTCTGTGAAATATGCCTGTCATACCCAGGGTTGGGACTAGACTTTAAAACGTACTTGCCCGAATAATGATATAAATAACAAAACATGAAATTTCTACTCTCCCGTTGGATACCTTTAACATTACGAGAAATGGATCAGGCTGCCGGGCGAGTGGGAACTTCTAACCCTGCATACCAAAAGACGTTAAATAAAACATGGTAATTGTTGTTCCCCTGATTGGCACTCAGCATTAACCTTCTCCATGCTGAAGGCAACCAGAGATGCCCTAATGCTGGCCGCACACGGTCTTTTGTTGGCCGACAGAAAATCGCGATGGCCGGCGACTGCGATTTTTAGTCTCGTTGACCGATCACACAATATCTGTGGTTCCTGACTCTAAATAGTGTACATAGACTAGATGTTGTCTTTACAAATTGTCAAAGTTCCTTTAAGAAAAAACAAAACAATGATCAATCTTTGTGAAACTCAATATTTTATTAGCATGATTAATTTGTATTCACTGTGATAATTGATCTTTGATAATTGTTCATGAATATTGCAAATAGGAAATGTATGCACAACTATTGTTTCTGATTTATAGGTAAAATGTTTTTTATTCTGATGGGTTTTTCATGCCTGAAAGTGTGGATTCTTGCAATTATAGCTCTATATACTTTATAAATGGTACATACATGATGTACGGTATGAGTAAACTTAGAGCAAGCAGTGATCATTTCATGCCTTGTGAGTACTTTCTCTGCTTACATTCTGGTGGATGCCGTCATTCATCCGGTTCATTGTAAGTGCCGTCAGACCACTGGACTGGGTGAGGCTGGATGTATACACCTGTAAGCTACATAATTGGGTGACACTACTAACCACAGTATCTGGGACACACCCAGGCCCTTTGTCAACAGACTAGAGCATGTTATTTCATTAGGTATTTATATACGGCCTGGGTGAATATTATGAACTGAGCGTAGCCTGCTAAGGTCGAGGTCTACTGTGATGTAACTTGTTAAAGGTTGTGCTTGTATAATACCTTGTTGCTGGAGTTTAGTCAGTAGGTTTGTGGTTTTACAGATTTATACAGTGATCACACAGGGTTTTACTTAGTGCAGGAAGACATTTGATTTCTATACCACTACCGTAGTACCAGAACTAATTTTTATTTGGATTACAATAATGTGTGTATCAGTTTGTGTCGAATAAATATACATGAGAAAGCAGTATACTCAATGCTACTTATTACTACAACTACACTTACTTTTTCTCTCAATTCACTGGAGGGTGTCTAACGCACACTGCCATTTTCCAGAACTAGAACTAGTAGAAGGTTTACAAGCATTCACATTACCATCTCATTCTACTGGGTACCCATTCTCTGCTGGACCAACTCTAGGTACCACTCTTGATCACACAAGTCACAACATCTGTTAAATGTGTACGTACATGTTTTACACAATGAGTTATCTGGTGAATTTTAAGTAGCATTTCCAGTTGATGTGATGCACTATACATTACTTGATTGATTAGGATGGATTGGATCGATTATTGGCCAAATTGGCTACATTTTAGCATTGTTTTAGACTAGTAGGTTAATTATTGAATCACTTTGGTCACTTTGCTCACCATAGATGTTAGCTGTTTAGATTGGTTCAGAATTGATAATCAGAGAATTTGGAATAGGTACGTTACTATGTAATTACATTTTGTTTGTTGGAAATGTATATTTCTTTTTCTCAAAGTTACATCAAAGATACTTATTTTAATCCTGGCAGAATTTACATTTCACAAAAAGGCCATATGAATAGCCTTGGCCCGGAGATTACGAAACTTTCTGAGCACAAAAACTTACTCAGACTATGACGTCACATGACGTTTTATGAACACAATTCTAAGTTGAGCGCAGAAACGTACTCAGAAAAGTTTCATAATCTCGGGGCCTGGCCTTGAGATTACAAAACTTTCTGAGTACGATTTCATGCTCAGACTCAAAGTTTACATGACGTTTTATGAACAATATTTTGAGTTGAGTATGAAATCGTACTCAGAAAAGTTTTTTAAAAGCCCAAGAGATGGCAGCTGAAATGAACTTAATGCGCTGTGAACAGAATGTTTATTTATGGAAAACACAATGAAGTTATGAAACAACAATTACATTTTCTCCTAATAGTTTTGTCAATGAATTGGCTCCTTCCTGGGTTTGTTTATATTTACACCTGATGTTATTGTTTGTAATATGGTATGCAGTTACAAGTGAGGCATCGTGAATGTTAACATGGGTCGTTATCTTCATTTGTCCTCATGCCATGTGGAAAACTCAATTTTCAAGATAATGATCAACAGGAATGTTTTGGGGTTTTGTTATTTTTTTTTTTATGGTTTTCTTGGGCATTTGATGTGTGAAAACAAATATAGCTTTATTGATATATTGTAAACAATAATAATAACTGACATGTTCGTGAAAGTTACATTTCTGATGTGATATTGATAGGATGCACTGTCCGCAGAGTGGCAATGCAGTTATCCGTTATCATCCTTGGTCTGTTAGTACCAGCTGGTGCTTGCAGGTTTACTGCAACATTCAGTGTTACGGATGTTGCATTTTTCTCCTGCTATAAACTGACAAGTCATGATATTAGTGAAAGGATCTAGAAAGGATCTCTAAAGCCCAATTTAAAATCACATACAAAATAAATATATATTACAACATAGGTGTAGCATATAAAGTGACGCTATACTTTAATGTGAATACGAGGTCCCTGTCTCTGTACCACGTGGTGTTGTGTGTTTCAGTGGTCCTAGATGACCATGGCAGAGTCCGACCGGCGGCCAGGAAAAACACTGAAGAAACAGCCCGAGATTGAAGAGGCTGACGAGGGTGAACCCGAGACTAATGGCAGTCCTAACTCCGACAAATCTGACACCACCATCACACCAGGTAGGATTCAAACTGTCACTGATCACCTGTCCGTCTCCGTCCTGTACCGCCGCCCACCTCTGTGATGTCGGCCCGCAGAGCAGTATTCTCTCCAGAGAGTAAATGTTAGCACATTGATCCTTAGGTAATAATGTAGTGCTATGAACAGGATTTCAAGTGTGAAAATTGGCGCAAAATGAATGTGCACATTATTATTGTTGTTAGGTCTATGAACAAGCTTTGATCCCCAGACACATCATACCAAAGGATAGTACTTGTTCCCATGCTTGGCACTCAGCATTGAAGCGGTAAAGCAACGATTGGTTGGCTCGGTCTCGATTAAATAATATTCCTGAGTGGGATTCCTGTTCAAACTGTTGCAGGATATTCTGTGAGTTAGTACCATCATGGTGGAAATAGATCTAGTACAAGATTAAAGCATGTACACACAAACCATGAAAACCATCATTATGTGTGCAATATACTTGAAAACAGCTCTAAACTATAATTTACCCAGCCACCCTCAAGTGTGAGACAGTATTCGTCTATAGCGAAGATTAGAGTTAAGTTATCTTTGGAGTTACGCTACTTTGAACAGGAGGTGTCATGTTTGAATATCTTGTATGGATATTGGTGGCTACATTAGTTAAGAATACAAGCAAGACATGTTTCTAAATAGATTGATCCTATATTCAATATTTGTCCGCTAAATGTTAATTCTAATTTGAAAATGCTATTTAAATTTATCCTTTTCTCCAAGATACAATCTTAACATTTTTGTGTGTGATGATAATCACTGATGATGTAGCGACGATGTACTGACGGTGTACTGATGATGTACTGACTATTTATCTGCAGGTAATGAGACTCCCGTGGCTCAGTCAGCGACAGTGTCACCGGATTCCGAGACGGCAGAGGATCAAACCCCCTCCCCGGAAGTCCAGACTGAAGAACCCCCAGACCATCGCCCACCACTGAAATCAACATCATCAACCTCACAGGTGACCAGTGTTCCAAATAGACTTGGTCTCACGACAGATTCACTGAAGAACTGGGAGTCTTTTGTTACTGCTGCTCCTATGGGCTGGGAGCTTTTCTGACCAGAAATATGCACATATTATGGGAGTCTTGGTGAAGAACTATACTAGGAGCTTTCAGAGCTGGTCCTTTTGACCAACAGTATTTTTGGGACAGTTTGCGAACGCTGCTAGTCATGCTATCTCACTGTGTTAACTGGAAAGAGGAAATTAATTTTACTTTTTGAAGCACACACCATAATAGTAAAATACTAAGAAATCCTCAGGACTGTGAGGAAGGGTTGAACTGTAGACTATGTGTGAAACCAGAGGTGTGTTATGCTTTTGCTATAGCAGGAAATTATGTTAACCTAGATTTACGTCCAGACTACCAGTATTGAACTATGCATTTATTGGAAGTACATTTCCTGTATTTCAGAGTAAAATGAAAACCTTACAACGAGCTGAAGCGCTGTGTGAGGATATGTCGCCTCCGCCTGAAATCATCTACTCTCTAGATGACCAGCACAACTCCATGCTAAGAGTAAGTCCGCTCACCACGCTACCAGAGTCCTACCTCGTACAAGAATTACAAGTTACGACTTGTAGAACTACGATCATTCTATAAAAGATGGCCCTCTTGCAGTGCTCGAAATGAGAGCCCATTGCACACCCGTGACGGGTTATTATTAGCCAGGACTGGTAACGTTTTATCCTTGCACGCCCGCATGTCGTGTTACTTTTTGTTTGTTTTTCAAGATGTATATCATCGATCACTGGGCATATAAATTACAGAAACAGTATTGATTGAGTTTTTAAACAAAAGTGAAAGTTGGATTTCCAAACAGGTGAATTGTAGCATTTCGGAGATGAACATTGCTATATTTAGGTGTAACATTAAATGGATTGTGCACAATAAGATATTTTCAGTTTCCGCATCAAAGCATGAAACATTTTAGAAGGGTACATTGTAACAAGAATGATTGCACCCCACTAAAAGATGGCGTAGCACAAAGAGGAATTCAAATACATTAATGTAGTGAGATGTAGTGCATCCTGAATGCAACCTATAGATCACTGATGCTATAATAGTTGATTGTGACCTTACTAAGATGTCAAAATTGCATGTTTATGTAATGTTTCCATTAGATAGTTCAAACTTGTACATCTTGACATTTGCCTAAGAAAATTCTGTCTACAGATAATGTAGTTTAATTATTTATTATTTACTGCTAGTTATTAGATGTAAAATGTTATTCAATAATAAATCATATTTGCAGGTTGAACATGCAAACCACTTGGAGAAGACTGGATCTCAGAGCTCCGAGGCTGGAACCTCGTCAAGCTTATCACGAGGTGCGTCATTAACCTTCTCACTGCTGGAGGCAACCACAAATGCCATCCAGAGCAGTGACTGTGATTAACCTTCTCCCTGCTGAATAAAATCAAAGTGTTCTATTTCTGCATGTAATCGGGCAACTTAAATCGCCTTCAGCAGTGAGAGGGTTAGGACACTTATTTGATAATATATTTTAAAAACCTAGTTTCATCAATACAATTCCCGCAGCGACGTTAAACTCCATATTCACTCACTCACTCACTCATCAATACAACTGCAACGAGAATCTAGTTGATATTTTTATCTTGCCTTCATGAATTAACATAGACCTCTGTCATTGCTTTACTGACAACCTGTATGTTCATTTAACATCACAGAATCTAGTTTTGACACACAATACAAGGACTCCACTGGAATTGATCTGGAAGAGTTCATCAAGAAGACCCTGAACAAGTCTGTCAAAGATAGAAAAATGATTTTACAGTTAGCTAGAGATCTCAAGAAATTCATCAAAGAACCCAAGTAAGTAATGAGAGTCGAACATTCTCCTAAATGCTGTATGTATTATTGTTTCCATTTGGTATATTAAAGAGTATTCAATTCAACACTCAACCTACCCTAGGGTGACGGTCACATGATGAAATTAGTTAATGAGGGTACTTGTATCATTATGAGTGTTTGGACTCAACCTACCCTAGGGTGACGGTCGCATGATGAAATTAGCCAATGAAGGTACTCGTATCATCATGAGTGTTTGGTCATTGGCTAAATTCATCACCCTAGGGTTGGTTGAGTGTTTGAAATGAATATGTTCTAAGTGATTCATCAATGCTGCATTTAGTAATAAAACCTGTATGATGCACTGTAAAAGTTCATAACAATGAAAATAGATTATGTCTGAATCATGAAAGTTGTCATAGTATGTTGAATGTGTGTTTACTGTAACTAATTTGAAAAAGTATTATTTTAGACAAACATCACTTTCTTTGTTATTCAGACACCAGTTTCTCCAGTTTGCGGAGATGTCGTCGTATGATCGGATGCTGGTACATCGAATCGCGGCATTCTTTGGCCTGGACCATAATGTAGATCAGAGTGGGAAAGCTGTCATAGTTAGTAAAACCAAGATCACAAGAATGTAAGTTGCTCATTCATTGTAATAGTTCATTGAACACTCGCTCCCAGTACTTGAATCCAATGAAACTGATCAACAGGGCTTATCCAGGTTTTGTAAGCTGTTGTCATGTTGGATCATTTAACCCTCTCATTGCTGAAGGCAACTGGAAATGCCCAAAAGAGCTGTATTTGTGCCTAATTCAGCAAGGAGAGGGTTAAACATGGTTTGAAAGCTGAAGCTAGTTAGGTTTACTTGAAATTGGCTTTCTATATATAAATTGTGATGTCTAGTTATGAAATTCCTTTGATAATGGTCGCATATGCATGAAGTATTCCCACAGCCATGCAAGACACCTTTTACAACATGTCATTATGTTTTCAGACCTGACTTCAGTTTTGAAGAACATATAACAAGAGGAGGTGAAATTGGGGCAAAGAAGAAAATATTACCAAGAAAAATACCAAGCTTGGATGAGAGAGAAGTAGGTGTATTTATTGTGTTTATTTAGAAGTTGGTGGTAGATCAACACATGTAACCCACGTGATATTGCTACAATGAATGTATCTTGCCAACTGTTTAAATCTGCTCTTGATAAAGACTTAGAAGATTTTGAAATACATAATCATTTGTTTTACACATTAATCTGACACTGAACAGGCAAAAGTCACAGAATATGGGACAAGTTTCATCGAATCGCAGAGATATTCCCGCTGCAATGTAAAACATTCATTCATTCATTCATTCATTCATTCATTCATTCATTCATTCATTCATTCATTCATTCCTACATTCCTACATTCATTCATGCATTCATGCATTCATTCATACCTGGGTATAACAGATATATACTTCAGCTCAGAAATGTATTTCCCTCTCAGCTGCTCAGGCAGTTTGAACATTATTAAGATGATGTGAAGCAATGAGATGTGAACATTCCGACGTCGGGGTAAGCTAACGTTGTTTTCTGGGCGTACAGAGCAAGGGTCTCGAGAAGCACATGCTGGGCAGCAACAGAGCCAAGTCTCTAGAGGAGCGACAGAAGAGCTACGAGGAAGCCAGAACTAGAATATTTAAAAATGGAGAGGTACGTTGTCCTTGACAGAGCTTGAACATCATCTCATTTTTGTACACATGAAATAATTAATAATGATGTAGTAGAACAACATTCTAAGATCGTATTACAGCTATGCGTGTTTGCTGGAAGCTTATCATGTTGTATGTAATTTGCAGGGTAATCCTGAAGACTTCCTGACCTGTGGGCCATTAGTGAGGTAAATATCCCCATCCATGTTATCCCATGTTTTCCTATATCATCAACAATTATCGCCTTAGATTCTATTATTATAGATTGTACTTTTGCAATGATTTCAAAAAACGAAAATGCAACAATTCAACTTATTTTTTAATTACCATCATCTGCCAAAATGTTTGCATGAATGCAAGATCCGGTGAATATGCATTCACAGTACAGTGCTACTTGTCCTACTTTTCAGAAAAGGGACATAACTCTAATATGTATCACACTTGATGTAGTGTTTCAGTATCAGATTGTAAACGTACATCTGAGATGAATAAGTTTGTCTTCCTGCATCTGACTAAATTCATTAAAAGTGTGCAATTTTATACAATGCTAGTTGTTGTTGTACAATGTTGGTGGACATGGTGTTGTACAATGTTGGTGGACATGTTGCAGCCTGGTCGGCAGTAAGGAGGACCTGGGATCACGTCAGCCCAGTACGGACTCCAGCGGCTACGGCTCCAGTGAGAACACAGGCAAACACTCCCGCCTCAACATACAGAAGGCCAACAGCTACGGAGGAATGCCAGGTCACACAGGGGTCAAGTACCAGGGCTCCGCCAGCTTCACAAAAGCAGGTTAGTCGCTGTTGGACGCTTTCTAGATCATCGCATTTTGCTGAATGATTATTGTAGTGAACACTTCACTCACGTACTATTAACACTTATTGTACACTACGGTTACCATTACATATAGTATGTGACGAAAGAGACTCGCCCGAAGAAGTGTAGTTTCCCTTTTCTGGCCGTCGCAGGGAACCCGGACCGTCAGAAACAGGAAACTACACGTTGGGCGAATCTCTGACGTCATATACTACACACAGACTGATGACCTAACCGTATATTTGTAATGGTAACCGTAATGTTGTGAAACCTCTATTATAACTGAAATAAATGCCTACATTTAGTATCATTTGTTCTTGTACTTGCATTCAGTTACCTTTCCGAAAGAAAATGCATAGTAACGGTCAAGTGGAAATTACTTTGAAGGTGACTTTTTCATGTACTGGGGTAATCTTCCAGATTCGATAGGAAGTGGCCACTCTGGCAGCTTCGACTGCGGACCTGGCCGACCGTACCCTGTCCCCACCTCGCCACCCGGCAGTCAGTCCGACCACTCCCCCCTGTCACGGAGCAGTTCCACAGGACCCATAGCGTCGCCACACACCACAGGTAGGGCACAGTGCAGTACATATCAGGATGGTAATGGATACCGCAGAATAAACTGGGTTGTCTCCCCCTGGGGAATTATTGGTCATTCACTACATTGGGCTGGTTATTAATACTGGCTATGTATATCTGAAACGAATTGTTGCAAGTGGTTTTAATACAGTTATATCATTCAATTCTCCAGTTCTCAAATATTGGTTTATTTCAGTTTCAGAAACTACATAAATGTGTTGTGAATAAGAATGGAGTTGTCTCCCTTGACATGATAGTCCCCGTAGCATAGCGAGATACAGGTTGAAAATAGCCATGTCTTATGTTTTATCATCAGTATACATAATGTGAAAAATGCAAGAATATTGTTTTGCATCAATTTAGTAAACATGGCAATAGACAGAAATCCTACAGTTTAAAACAACAGTACTCATTGGTGTGACACTGAATCTTTGTAGTCAAATAATTTTATTGCTATCTCTGCTGAATTAATTGCAAATCACAGCTCCATGGACATCTACATTTGTTTGCAATTGGACGAAAGTTAAAAACGTATTGTCCT
>JAVCKZ010095085.1:0-11420 GCA_034780755.1 Lepetodrilus elevatus | reverse complement strand
ACACACACACACACACATACACACACACCACACACACACACACATACACACACACCACACACACACACACCACACTAGCACACACACACACACACACACACACACACACACACACACCGGTTCCACAACCGATTTTAATCTCCGCTTTTAGTTTCTTCAGTCCAAGAATAGGCATATACGGGACGAGGAGTAATATATAGGTCTACACGCATATTAATAAGAAGCTAGTCCGGCTTGTTTGAACCCGCCCTCGCCATGTGGCAACGTGATTGTATTAATGAGTAGCCGATATACGCGCTGAGCTATACATTTTTGCGATCGAACAAACTAAACTGTAACATCAAACAGCGAAATATATTGCCCAGTCATATTACTGTCAGAGCTATTTGTATACCTTGATGTACACATATCGAATGTAACCGATTAGCATTATAATGTATGCATATTTTACATATATGTGGGTGCACACGCGTCATATTATCAGCTATCGAGATTTAAATGTTCAATCAATAGCTATCTGGCTATTTCGATGTTATAAGAACCGATTCTGCCGACTACATAATTTATGTCACAGCTTTCATCAGAGGCCTTGGCGATTTATTAAAGTTCTTTTGCGAGACCTAGTTGCAAGACATTTTGAGGCATTTTAGTTTTGCCGTTAAAAGGCAGATTGGCAGACGGCCAGGGTACATGTCATTCTTTTCACCGTAGATTGTTTGTATAGATCTAGACCATCTCTCCATTTTGTGAACACTACACCGGCTAAAATATATACATTAACTCGCCGCAAAGCAGATTAAACAATAACATAATATCCTTTGGGTACACTTAAAAGAGTAGCATGGCCTATATAGCATACTCAGGTCAAACTAAATCGGCTGAAGTTATACATGTACATACGAAATATTTAATACATATAGTTTTCTCTGAAATATGTTAACTCAATATAAGCCCCGTATGTTATACTGTAGCCTAAGTATCTCACGTTCAATATCTATCGAGAATCTAACGCTGGTTTCATACTCTACATTAGTTTTCTGGAGATTATTTTGGAAACCAAGCTTTCTGGACCTCTTCCAACTTTTCCAGCAATTTTGGACATTATATATTGACCTTTGTAGAAAACTGGGGCAAAGACTCCTTCAGCAATACCAAAAACAATCATAATGTATATGAATAAAGGGAACGTAGCGCTAATTATCTTGTCTTTGATGCACCACCTGATCTATGAAGAGTTATGTACCCCTTGCATGGTATATAATGAAGCAAAAGCATACGACCATATTCGGGTTGTCTATGGGGGAGGGGGGTTACAGCGTTGGAAGGCTTTTAGGAAGTACAAACATGATTTTATGTGTCAATAGTATGTACCATGTAAGTGTCCATAATTCAAGTGAACATGACAACTTGACCAGGACGTTTACTGTAAATGTTCCTATATTGATGCAGAAAATTAGAAGCCAATCTCCAATGCCATATACAATAGTATACATGTTTTGGCTGCTCTGTTTGAGTTAACCATATAGAGAATCTCCAGTTCGTGTCTTTTGATATCTTTACTATCCTACGAGTTGATAAAGATAACATTGATATCAAAAGACACGACGTGGAGATTCTATTTATCACACAATACTGGCTCCCACAGGAGATAACTTCGGCGAAATTGACAGGAGATAACATCGGCGAAATTGACAATTCCATGCAAATCACTGACGTGAAATTCTGTCGATTGGATGGCTAGGTCTGTCGATTGGATACCGTTGTAATGAAACTACGACTGTTTAACCATTAGAATAACTATGCAAATTAGTAATTATCGACCAATCATTGAAGTTGTAAATGTACATTGTTGTCCTACTGATATTTTCTGTGGGAGCCAGTTTTGTGTAATAAAGTGTTATTTTCTGTGGGAGCCAGTTTAGTGTTTTTTCATAATGGAGCCACAAGATAAGCTCTATAAAGACAATCAGTCTAGCTTTTGTTTAGTTTTAACATTTAACTCTCTCTGTGCTGGAGGCAACCATAGTTGTCCTAAAGCGGTCCATACACGATCAATAATAATGCCAATAATATTGTCAATACTGGATAATTGACAATAATATTTACTGTTAGTGGCCGATATTGAAGAAAAATAATAACTGCACAATGCTGTCAACAATCGAAAAATTGTCAATAATGTATCAATATTACTGTCATTCATATTGATCGTGTATGGGCTGCCAAATTCATCAGGGAGAGGGTTAAAGCGACTTTCAATATATTTATTTTCAGTCACGTCATGGCTTGCATGCATATGCCCTGCTTGTACTAGTTTCGATTTCCACCGTTTTTAATCGTTCTAACTCACTGGAATATGGATACCCCACTCGCAGTATATGATTGGAACTGTGAATCGAACTCGTGACCTTGCATCTCATCCTTCCGGGTACCCATTCTCTGCTGGGTGAACAAGTGCATTTTTGTTTTGCAAAAGTTTTGCAGCCTGTGATTCAGAGTGGGGCAGGAACGAATCCTAGATACATTCATATCCATGGGAGATGGTCAGTTGACATAGATAAATCAAGAAACACATGTATAGACATAATTGTTTATTCTGAGACTTTCAGATTTTCCTCAAAACTTGCTCCACCAAAATATGGCAGACAAAAATATATTTTAAGTAGAAGAGAGTGAAACGATGACATGCTGATGTGTTTTTTGTACATATGAAATGTTGTACAACGAGTTGGCCATTACAGCTGAACATAGCTAATGTAAAAATGAAGGAAAAGTGTTACTGAAAATAGGTTTTACAGTGAGAAGGGAAGGGAAAAAAATATATATACAAACAATAAATAATAGCGAGAGAACAATGTATGGAAATTAGCTTAAAGAAATGACTAAACTGACTTGCAGCATCTTGAGATCCCGAGATATACACATGCTACAGACCCTCACTCTCACTCAGCCATTTCAGTAACGACTACTAAATCTACGTATGATAATGATCAAACACTTTCACTTCGCCCTTGAAACCAGGGTTAGAGTGCCCTGTAGACTAGTATAGAACGGTGCTGTTTCTGCCTATATAACATAATGCAATGTGATGTGATATGACCTGACATAATTAAATTCACCTGATCGTGGCCAATCGCTGTGACTCGGAATAGGAATGTACACACATTTACAATTCCACCCACACCCAACCCACAACAGCGCTCGGCGTGCGGAAGCAAGTTTTAAACTTCATACGAAAACGTCTACGTAACGGAAAGAGAAATCTCGTCGAGCAGGTGGAGTCAAACATCACATAAAACACTACGCAACTAAACTGGGATAACAGCTATCTACACAAAGTAACCAAAAAAACATGTACAGAATCTCACGGAACGTACGCAAACAGGAGATGAAATATAACCGCAATCAAACCTATATATAATTGATACATTATCTCCATCCGTGTTGACCAATTGCATTCATGCAGATAAATTAGGCACACCACTTTTGTACATGATTTGTATGATAATAGTACATGCACAGATCTAACTTGATAAATTAATGTATTCAATCTGTACAAACGTTTTACCCGCTCTTTATCCTTGTTGTTGAGCAACGCATGTAGTTCATGCGAATCATATGACCAGTTCATAATAAACCCATACTAACATAAGATCTAACGTCAGTTCACAATTTCATTCAAAGTAGTTCATATAAATAGTATTAAATTGAATCATAAATGACAGTAAACTGCAAATTACATGATTTACATTTGTTAATAGTTAATCTATAAAAAAGTATTACAAATTTGTCAGCAAAATGCTGTGGGTTGATAGAATTAACACTGTATCAAACAGCGGTGTGTAAAACAAGAAGATTTTCGACTTTTCCCAAACATAGTCATTCGGTACTTTCTACCATTGTATCTTACACATTGAGAGTACACATTCAAACTCGAACATTGTCAACAACTTAGGAAAGTCTCAGTTGATTCTCACGAGATGCTTGACTTAGTTCATGATAACCGAGGCAACCCAAGAGTTCCCATGCTGGAACACGATGCAAGATAGCGGTACTACAAAAACACTGACCGATTGACTGACAGGTACCCACACACAACTTATGATAATAATAACAAGACATCACAAAGACGGAGCAGTGGCCTTCACCCCATGGCTGGAGGCAATAATGGCAATTAATAAAAACACAAAATCCCAACAAAATACTTGGACCGGCGAGGGAAAAATACTTCCCTCGCGAGTGCGGGAAAACTCAACACTGGTGTGAAAGTAGTCCGTGTCTACTTGTGGTATATACGTACACATAGGGTCGGTTTAAAACAGTTGATGAGGTAATGAGGGAGGGAGGGAATGGGGAGAGTAGCCTCCCCTTGATGATTGCCTTCATAATTAGCTTTGTAATACCAAAATACTCGACACTGGCGCAATCCACACGCTCAGGCCAATGATTCGTGTCAAAATATATCCATACAATTCTACAAAATGCCCTGAGACAAGTGTTTTTTCTCTCTTTATATCTCTGTCCTGTGAGAGTGCAATTTACAAAGCGAATGAAACGCAGCAAAGAGGCTGTATAAACAGGCAGAGAAAATTCTTTCCTATTCTTTATATCTACAACAGTGGTTCAACCTTTAAGCAAAGCTGTCCATATTCTGGGGGAGTTTGGTTTGACATGTGCGTCCCTTATCCTTTGCTTCCAAGGTAAGCTGGGTGAAAACATGCATAGAGGGTTTCGGAGGAGTCACAGCAGAGTTAATACTGAGGTATTCGGTGAAGTATATACTTTATTCCAAGGCAGAGAGAATTGTCGTAGTCGACAGCGGCCGGGATTGCGGCCGTCGATTGATCCGAGTCACTGGGTTGGATTGTACGCGAGCAGCTCATTTGGATACCCGCTGCTGCTGGGATTATCAGAAACGGCCTCCGTTGAAAAAGAGACAGTTGGAATGATGTATCTCGGGGGGGTCGACTTCGATATCGACCTTTACTAGAAATCTACACATTTTTTAAACTCCACATCCAAAAGCACAACTCAAGAATTGATTCAGGTTGAGGTATCGGTGGCTGGTTGTTGTGTATTTGCTGCTGTCAAGTCTGGCAGTGCACACATGGATGGAGCGGGGAAGTGGTGAGAGAAGTCAGATTTCTAGCACTTTTGTCTATGATTTATCCGCAGTTGCCTCCCCCTTGTTCTCGGACTCCTGTCTGCCGGCGGGTCCAGGTTTGCTGTCGCTGGCAGCAGCAGCAGCAGTGTCAACTTCGGCTATCACTTTCTCAGGCTTCCTCTCGGACTTTTTCGCACTCCTACTGGCACTGCCTTCTGACTCCCTGGTGGATGATTTCTTGCTGTCCTTGTTGTCGATCTTCATCACTTTGTCTTTCAGCGTGTCCACGATTTTGCTCAGTTTTGATGACCCCTGGATTTTTGGTTTGTTCATGAGTTTTTTGATTTTATAGTCTTTTGGTTTGAGCCCGGCGCTGGGCCTGGGTTTGACGGACAGATCCGTGGCCTGCTCCTGTATGACACTGGCCTCCTTGGGTGCCTTCACGTCCGACGTCCGATGTCGTCGGTGATGATGGCCGCCATGCTTCGTCGACAGGTCGTGGGGCTGGCTGCGCGACGACTTGGTCCTCACGGAGAGGTCTTCGGCGCGGTCCTGGTTGCGTTCCTCCACTGCAGCGTGTTTGGCTGCGGCTGCTGCGGCTGCTGCTTCCTCCTCAGAGTCGGACTCCACCCGCCCGTTCATTGCTCCCATCTGGGGCATGACTGGGAACCCGGCGGGTAGACCCGACGGCATCGGGAAGTTGTGGAGTCCAAGCATGGGGTTGTACAGAGGGTTGTAGTAGAACGCCGATGGGAAGGAAGGGTGAGGAGCGGCAGATGCCGCCGACGATGATCCCTTGGATCCACTCTTCCTCCGCTCACGGCTGTCGCTCTTCTCGTCCTTTTCCGACGTCTCCGTTTCCGCCTTTCCGAGGGCTGCCATCGACATCCCCGGGATTCCGAAGCCCGCTAGACCCAGCATGGGATTACCCAGGCCCAGGTTGGGCATGGCAGCGAATGGCAGGTTCAGAGGTAGCTTGGGGTAGCTGCCCATCAGCCCCGCCCCGGGGAAGGCTCCCATGGCGGCCATAGACATGGCGGGGTAGCCCAGCTCACCCCCTAGGAAGGAAGGGTGCAGGAGGCTTTCCCTGGGCTTGCGCCCGCGCCCTGAGGGTTTCAGCAGCCGAGAATCCATCTCCTTCGGCAAGGCACCCTAGAAGAAATCAATCCAAAAGTTAGGTTTGCAATGAGAAGTAACTACAGATTGAAGAAGAATGCAGTTAGTTTAGCAAAATCCAGATATTTATTTAGAGTGAACATATTTTATTGACCGAAAATGTCATGGAATTGGGTAAAAGCATACAGTTTACAAGACTCCCAACCTTTGAAATTAGTTTGTATTTACATCTAATAAAATATGTAAATTTATGCCGTGAATGAAAGTTATTGATAATAATTTGCTAATATTTGTGCTATATAAAATTTGTATAATAAATACATAAATAAATTTCTTTTGACCGTTACAAAAAGATATATTGGCAATTAACCTGAAGACCTATTATATATCCTAAACTGTGACCTATGCTGTGAAGATACACACCTTGGCCCGTACGAGATCACTCCATTTGGCTTCCACGTCATACGCTGGGTTCTGTTCCAGCCACTCAGCCAGGTGTTTCAATGGAGGGGCCTTGGCACCAGTGATCTGTTAACAAAATTGTAGGTGCAATATAAACAAGTCAAAACATAACTTCCTCACACATGTACATATACATAAACAAATATTTTGTCCAATGAATATAAATGGTTAAAGTATTATGATATACATATATCAGGAGATTTGTAGTATAGATTATGGATTATATATCAAATATCTCCATACACAATATTATTATGAATGGGTAATATTGGAGTTGAAGATAAAAGCAGTATGAAAAACATGCCAAAAAGTATAGTTAAAAATAGAGGAAAAATAGAGCTTTAAACATCATGTACCAGATGAACAAGTAACAACAGAGGGAAGTATGAACAATTGTTTGTGTTTTTCAATTTTATACAATTTTAGGAACCGTTCTTCACAATGAAGCAAATACCAGCCCTGTAGTCGGGATTTGAACAGGGAACTGTTGGAACTTGGTTTATAGCCCAACCCATTATCCACTGTGGCTAATTTATATAATATTATTTTTTTAAATTACGATCCAACTTAACGTGGACAAAAGAGGTTGAATAAGCTAAGCACAATTACAAATACGATGACCACCAACATGATCACAAACTCCACCGGTCAATAGACCAATTGAGTTACAATAATACAACATGCAGTTTCATTAGATTAGCAACAGAGCTAGCAGCGCAAATGTTATAAAGTATCTCTCTACTCTTTAGTATTTTTAATATTCATGCAAAAGCTTTTTAGGAATATATAATATATACATGGATATATTGTAAAAAGATATTACAAATACTTCACATACATAGTGTTGAATCCACCAACGTTACGAAATACATGGACAAACTATGATGCTGGCGGAACATTTACGCAGGTGCAACAAACCAGGTGCACTCATGCAAGAGACTCGTTAATTAACCTTCAATCTCCTGCAAACAACTGCAGATGCCCCTTACACAGTACTCGATTCTTATTGATCCAGCAAAGGCAGAGGGAAAGTTTTTTTAAATCACTAACAGTGGGTGGGTGTGTTCTAGGGACCAAATCTAAGGACTACATTAACGATTCTACTGCTGGAAGGTTTAGCTTGAAGTGTCCAAGGAAACTCTACAGCTGTTCTGTTGGTCTCATCGTGATCATCGTCGTGATCATCGTCATCGTGCTCACCTTCTTGCCCGTGTCCCGCTCTACTACGGAGACATTCTCGTCCCCAGTTACACATTCTACATCCAGGGTTCGGGGGTCAACGCGGGGGCGCCTACCTCGGCCCCGGGGCCTATCAAAGAGCTCCTGAAATGCGGGACAATGCAAATGGCAACAAAACGACTACAGATATTGCTTCATGCAAACTGTACAGAGTTCTCAGATGGGTGGGGTTGGGAGGAGGAGGGGGGATGAATTTCCGCTATACATTGCACAAGTATGCATACAAAGTAGCCAATAGTATACTAGTCACATGTGTACGTATTGCATAGTTGAGTGATTATTTGATAGTATTGCAATAGTTTATAGATATATATGAAAAATTGTAGAGTAGGAAAAATAAATTCTGTTTCTCATAGTATTTGATACAGATAGCATAATAATAATCTATTCACTTTCCAATGCTTACAATAGTTTCCACATAATAGCCCCCTGGTTTTGTTGACAAAGTATAACTAGTTTTGTTGACAAGGCATAACTCAAGTTTAGTTGTTGATAGTAAGCAAGAAAATATCAACGATAAACATATCAATGATAAATATTAACGTTCCCACCAAAGAAATATACAACCCAATGCAATTGTACACATATGACCGCAATATATCACTTTCTGTTGACATGACATTTTCTAAAGACAATGGGAGTCTTGGACATTTCTAAATCTGTATTTTTTAACCTGGGACAAGACAGAGAACAATGTACAATGCGACAACCGAACCAACGTAACTGAGGCATGTTACACGTAGCAGAGGCATGTTACAGGTAGCACAGGTAGTAGCACACTGTCATAAATGTCAGATATAATAATCTACAGGCGTTCTTGATCGCTGACAATCGCAAAAGCTTTCTGAACAGGCCGGTCTCTCCAAGTTTTTTATCTAGTCGGTGTCTATCAGGAATTTAAATACTCCACAACATCCAGGTGCAAAATGTGCCGGAGGAATGTGATTAAGAGTAGTTTTTATATACGAACATGTTACAATGTTACAAATAATTGATATACAAGAAATAGACGAAAATAGAGGCCTTCACCTCCATAACCAGGAAATGCATACAAATATGACAGAATACAAACCACCTATAGATATATACATCAAATTTGGAGAGGAAAAAGGTTTGAAAATTTGAATTTGGTCGTAATAATGGTGATTCTAAAGTATTTTAAAGCCATAATTGTTACTAGTAAAAGGTGTTTTTTCCCTGTTGTGTATCAATTAGTAATACTAGCGTACCTACAGTTATTAATAGTATCCAATAAATACACATCATATAATATGATACAGGGCTTTCAAAACTAGTGTAAAAAATGACTGGGCACCAGGGTCCAGTTTCACAGAATAATTGTAGCACTAATAGTCGTAACTCAATCTACACGTACGATTCTCGTTGCGCTACGAGTGTTCTGTGAAAGAGGGTCTTGGGTTTTATCTTCTTTTCTTTTTAAATGTGTGCACGATATAATTAAAAGGAATATTATGACAACAATGACCATTTTGCAAACATAAATTTCAAAAGCCCCATGAGCATGCTGTAAATAAAGCAATATACGATATATACAGGTCAGTCACTACGTTAAAGGGCAAGGCAATAATTAAATAAATGTTTGTTTTTCTGCCGAATGAATAGTCAACTGCATGGACAGTGCACTGTACGTATATGAAATACGGGAAGGCTCTCCACAGAATTGTTGTTTATTTCAAAATTAATGGGAGCCAGTATAATTCTGGAGTAAGTCAAGTTCCATCTGGCATGTATTCAAAGGAAATCTTCCCCTGCATACCTACACTAACAGTTTGAACAGTGACTTATTGTTTTACATCACAGCGGGAGTCTTTCACCCATGGGCTACGATAGCCTGAACAGGCATTAGACTAAAAACACTTGATCAAGTTAGCATCTTATATGCTGTGTACGTACTAACATTATTGTCTTGCCCTTTAAGCTCAGAGGTGGAAAAAGCTGAAATCGACAGCCAACATTAGCAGAGAATAATAAGAGACTATAGACATTAGCCAAGACGACAACAACACGAGACCAACCGTTGGCGGAGGCGGGTGGTGGGTTATCTCCCCTGGCTCCTCGTCGCCCATGAACTCTGATTGGTCGATGATGTAGTTAGGGTGGGCCATGAGCCAGGCTTCTATGTTCTTCTTCTTGGGAGCTTCGTCCCCGGACAGCCGACTGCCGTCCTCCAGACAAATCACAGGGATGCGGAAGTCTGTAAATAGATGTTTCATTTGAACAGCCGCTTTCAAGATTATTTCACAGCTAGTCAGGATGAAACCTGCAACATTATTAGGACGATAACTGCACTATGAAGTACACACAGTGCATCCTGCTATAATTGTGCTAGATTGTGGATTGAAATACTGCTTTACGTCGCAGCGGGAATATTTCACCAATACACAAAGCTAGATGACTATGAATAATCCATTTAAAACTTGTGATGGACAAGCAGAGAAAATCTGACAAGACTTGTCGCGTGTCACCATACCAGGATCCATGCTGGCCAGAATCCGAGCTTGATGTCGCTTGGCGATGGCTTCCGCCAGAGCGACTTCGGCCATTTTCTCAGCTCGACGCTTACGGCCTCTCCGCTTCTTCTCGGGCAGCCGACCTTGCTCAATCTGTTCAGAACAATACATAATTTTAAGGATAATATGTTCAGAATACATAACTTATAAGGATAATCTGTTCAGAATAATGCATAATTTAAAGGATAATAAGAGCTATTTCTCACCAAGCTGGCTGCCAATTGAGATGGGTCCAGCTCAGATTGTGAAGTATTGCTACCATTCAGGAAACTCTCAGACCGTGACTGAAGAATAGAGAATAAAACAATATTCAGTAAAAATTCAATTAATTATATTTTAGGAAACATTAAACTTTTATATAAAAAGAATTATTACAAATTATTAACTAAATTAGCTAAACCTGGAACCTTTGGCTCCGAAGTACAATTTCTAATGCGTGATGTTTGTGCGTATAGTTACCACAGTAGGAGTGGCTCCAGACAGGTTCATGGCTTCGGGCTGAGCCTCGTTATCACTTGAGGCGGCGCTCGTCGGCGTTCCCTGCTGGGTGCTCTGGTTCAACAGCTGCTGTACTCGTGCAGCTACAACACAATGATACATACACATAACACAATATACACAACAACCACACACATAACACCATGTACACACATAATAGGATACACATATAATATGATACACACACATAATATGATGTACTTGAGCATAACAAAACAAGAAAAATTAACGGAAAGACAAGCTACATCAGTTACTGCCCAGGGGCATGCTCCCATAGCCATCGTATTCATAACGACTTTCGGGATCATAACAATTTCCGTCAGGGGCGGATTTAAGGGGGGGCTCACCCGGCTTGCGCCTCCCCTAGAATTGGACAATTTGTTCAATAAACATATTTTTTGTATTATGGTGAAATTATGAGCCCCCTCTTAAAATACACTTTGAGCCCCCCCTAACCTGAAAGTCTGTATCCG
>JAVCKZ010095074.1:0-11421 GCA_034780755.1 Lepetodrilus elevatus | reverse complement strand
TGACGTCACATGACGTTTTATGAACACAATTCTGAGTTGAGCACAGAAACGTACTCAGAAAAGTTTCGTAATCTCGGTATTCGAGTAAAAAGACGCGAGGTTAGCCTGGCTATTTCTGTTAACAAATGGGACATGGGCTGGAAAGTAAGCGAGCATATACACATACTCACTCACACAGTATACATTTATACACTGTTGACGTCCGCATTTAGTATGCCCAAAACAATAACATAAAACAGTGACAAGCATATATATATGCTGCCGCATGCTGTGCTTGCACGTATGTCTGCTATATATGGCCGTTGTTACTATCGTATGTTTAGTTTAAATACATGCGATACCTTCTACTCTCGTATACTACTTGGTCCGCAACAAAGCATCAATTATCATCATTTAATGTTGAAAAGCTATTATCTGCACCCATTAATTTTCTTTCACACATTAATTTGTCTTCCAGGATTCATGAACATACAACTTAAAGGCAAACAATCAAGATTTGTTGACATATATCATCGACTAATAAACTTGACTTGATTTGACTTCTCAAATGTATTTTATCTGAACATATAATATATTATAGGCATTTTTATCTATCTGATAAAATATTAAAAACATATTGTAAATCAGTGGGACATACGGACAGTACGGAGAATGTAGCTTGTTGTCCAGAATACATGTGTAAACAAAAAAATAAAAATAAAAATAAAAACAAACGCTCGTCCCCCTCCCCCGACGACCCCCTAAAAACCCCAACAAAACATTAAAAAATATAATATAAATCCCAGTGAAATATGACCAGGCTGGGATTGACGGCCAAACAAAAAGAGAAAAAAAAAGAAACATTCTGCATGACACAGCATTTCTTTGCCGATGTACAACTTGCATATTCGCCGCCTTACATTTGTCATTTTTCAGGTCATGACTTCCTACCATCCCAACTCATCTGTCTCCGCACGACCGATGAAAGATAGTTGAGGGTAACCAGGAAATTAGCGACGCAAATATCCGTACATTCTTGGGGCAATGACGTTTCCAAAAACCATACCCCTGTCCGAGGTTGATCAATGACATGGCGATCAAATATACCGCACATATTTCTCTATAGAAAGACAAGACATATAGATCTATGTAAGATTAAAAATCACGCAACCCTCTGCGAGTATCCAACTTTAGGCCTTGGATTGATAAGACTAAGAATGTTATTTTCATGATGTTATATGAACGACCAGAGACAAGGAACGACACAGATAGTGACGGCCCCAGCATCAATATAATATACTAGTAATTAAGGCCAAATGAATAATTACCGTTTCTAATCATACTGTGATACGACATCTACAGGTAATAAAGTTAGGGTCTGAAACAGCAGCTTCGTTACGATACACCTCAGGGTAATACAATACAGGGCCGTGATTCATAGTGAAGCGAATAATGTAGCACAATATCGTAACACACACTAATTGGATACTATCTGGAATGCTCTTATACCGGTATCATGATTATTATTGTTTCGTAACCTTGGTGAGTGTTTACGTTCCACGAGCTTCGTAACAGCAGTTCGGGCATACGCCAATGCGTACAACATACGTACGATCATGTCGTATGTACGCATTCAGTAAAAACCGGTCTATAGGTGTGCACGTTTCCTGAATTGATAGCGGATAAAGTCCTCTCCTTCTCCGCTGACGCGTACGCACAGTAACCAGCTATATGCTGAACGTAGATTTATATCTGCTCAATTCTCATCTCAAAATGAGTCAGCAAATATTCACCCCTTCCAATTCAACTTAAAATCATATTTCTTAAACATGTTCATTTTACTAATGATCCCTTTAATTTCTTTGCATGTGGTGCTTTTAGTATAAACATTAATCAATGAATTATGAATACATATTATTATTATTTAGCATCCTCTACTCTACATGTAGCGGTACTTCATCTACATGTCAGCTGTCGCTCTTAGACTGCATCATATACTAGTAGATATAGTTTACTGCGGTTTACCAACAACCAGCAGCTCGATCACGCTGAGGCTCCTGTCAATGTGGATGGGAGTGTGGATTGTGTGGAGTGTGGATTGTGTGGAGTTTGAACTACTGACACAATGCCCACGGATGGTCTTCGTGCTCTGACAGTGTATACTATAGTAAAGGCATTCTTGGAAATCTAGATTAAATAAATCTGTGCTTTCTATTCAATTTTAGTTCATGCGTACTTGATATAACAACTTCAACATTAATTGCTATTTTTCTAAAAATTAAATTAACTTGTGATATCCCGGGTTTCCGGTGGAATATTAAATCCTCTTTATATCTCTCAATATTGTTGACTTTCAATAGTGGAATTTATCATCAATTACCACGTGGCAATTTTTTATTAAGAATAAACCAGAAATGTATTTTTGGTAATGATGTTTTTTTTCTGTATTTTTATTAGAAAATGTTAACGGTCAAGTATAGTAGGCCCCCTACATATTTATGTATTAGTAATATATACTTATGAAAGTTAAAAGACCATACCCAACCTAGGACAAAACACACACACACACACGCGCGCGCGCACACACACACACACACACACGCGCGCGCGCACACACACTACAGCATCATTGTTCAAAGGGTGTCTACAACGACAACGGTGGACTACACCACGTGACATTAATGGACCCTTCCGGGCGTAACTTGTCATGGTTGGGACCAATTTGGCTGATGATCAGCTCTAGAAGAGTAGACAATTCCATTGGTCAGTGGACACTGAAAGTTATCTGAGCCTGGTCAACCGTGACCGACTTCATTCACTACTTCCGGACTTTCTTTTTGACACGATGGCACTACTTCTGAATACATAAACCTCATACCGTGAACTGTGCATGCCTATTGAATGACTATATACCAATAGTTGAATGCATTCCTCATTATCTACACATTACAAATTAAAATGACAACTCCGTAACAACTTTATCAAATAACCCGATTTGGTCTGATGAAAAATGTGTAAATTTGATCAGTATTTTAATAAATGTATTCTCCATAAATCATGCATACTAGTTTGATTTCAACATAGTTTATTGTCACAAATTCAATAGAATCATACAAAAGGGAGCAACTTATCTAAGTCCTCTTCTTATATACTAGTAGTTTCAGCATGTTTCGAACTATCCGTGGTACCATTTTGGCAGATCGGCAGGAAGAGGCATAATAATGGTATTACTTTAACAAACGGTATTACGGTATTCTGTGTTCACGCATGATAATGTGGATACAACCTTGCAAAATAGGCAAAAGGACACTTTACCTACAGGCCAATTTCAACCTTCTTGGGCGGAAACGGAAATCCACAATTTCATTGGTCATTGTGATATGAACATTAGATGGAAGAAATTTGACCAACATCATTAAATCATATATGTGACAATATGTTATTTCTAAACTATGTACTTGTAGATAGGAAAACGAGAACTAACGACTTATTATGCATATGACTACAGTAGTAGTGTACCTGAAAAATCATATAAAAACATACATGATTATTAGAATATATAAAAGGATGCCAATGTATTTAAAATAGCTTGTACATATAACATTACGCATAAAAGAAAATATAAATAAATACATACAATATATACGCATGTGTATATAAAAGTACATGAAAGGCATACAATCACGGGTTTCTTTACATATTTCATGGTCAAACGTATTTTTACATGAAAGTATGTACATTAATTTTGAGGGTATCTACACCAGCTACATTGTTCGCATACTAGTATATCCTACTGGTTTTCAATATGTTCATATTTTAGTATATATTAACTGCATACTATCACCAATCTTTGACCTACATAGTGGTCTAGCGAAGTTTTACCTGAAAATATATACATTTGTTTTGACTGCACAACTACTTTATACAACTACTATTGTTACTTATTCCACATGTCTCATTAGTCATTTCCCACCATTAATATCGGATTGTACAAAATGCCGAGAATTTTAGAATAGTTTGTAAATCTGGAAGCTTGCATTTTTATGATTATATATTTTATCATACTTGGGGATAACATTATTTTGACGTCATTAGAATTAAAACTAATTTTAATAGTTTATGCAAACATTAACTTGCTGCATGTTGAAGATAGCTTTTACTTTAAAGAGCTATATATTAATACATTAATACATAATCGTGACAATACAGTATACTAGAGGTTTAAGAACGTATATACTTATTATAAAATCATGCTAATGCTACATTCTAATCCCCGCCATAAGCTGTACGGACACACTTTCTATGACCATAATCCTGTATTTAAAAGAAAACACCTTGTAAAGTGAAAATGAATGTTTGCAATTATCTATGATAATATTAGTGGTCTTATCTATAATTTCGGATCCTTCAATAATATTAGACAAGTCGAATAATTAGGCTACTTTTACGGAAAAGAAATATAGTTGAATTACTTAATACATTAATTTACAGTATTATTCTCCTATTACTGAACACCAAGTAAGGTAACTCGCCATAATCTTCAATAGATTTGATACCAAGGTACTTGTTTCAGAACTGTTCACCATTAGGAATATTGGATGTCATTCAACACTAGACGCTGCATGTTGTAGAGCCACGGTTAAATCTTGTTTTTATATAAGAGGTATATGGACAGGCTTCACAGAATTCAGAATATCATTTATATCACTTAATTAATGAAGATACATTATGTGGTGCAAAACACATGCGTCGTCCACCAAACATCGGCACTACGAATGTAGCGGCCCGGGTGTGATATAAGATGCTCCTACTGGTCTCGGCTAGCGAGGTTACCCTTTTGGCTCAGTCAGTAGAGCGTTGGACTCGCACTCCAGCAACTCGGGGTTCGAATCCCAGGATTGACATGCCCCTCTGTTACACTAACACAAGAACAGCACTATTGACCAGTTATTCGATAACTTGGTTTACGGATCCGCCGACCAGTTTGGAATATATATATATAATTATTTACCCCGACAGTGTACTAGGAGTTTAGAACATACTATTAGGAACAAGTGAAGGAAAAAGGCCTTATAAACCATAACTGGACATGAACAAAGTCATTTTAATTACTTACTGGTAAATATGAAGAAAACAAAAAGTATAATTATCACAACTGTACTTTGAAAACATTTGTGCGTTCAGATCTGAACAATGTTCAATGCGCCGGTGTTTATAACCATTGACAACTATGTTTTATTTTCTTCTGTCAACCAGCCAAATTTATCACACAGAAAATTCCGTAAACCAGAGAATCAAATATCTATGGCCTTATTACAAATGAATGAGATCCGTTGACAGTTAGATCGTATTATGCAATAGTCGTGTTCCAAACTCTCATTCCACACGTGCAAACAAAGGCTATGGAATCAGATTCTGATTATTATTGCTAGGATATGCAGAGACGATCGCAAACTAATTGGGTGAAACTGTCCACTACCTAATCTAGCTGTCGGCCATGATGAATAGCAAGTTGATAGCGTGCATGTGACAAACAAGTCTGTTGCCTCGGGCGAAAAATCTCCCAGCCAATAAAATATCGCTGAAAATGAAAACTAAAAAACACACCCAAAGAATACATAAAAAGTAGTTTTTAGATGAAGATATGCATCGTCTTAAAAAAACAGCCAAGATTATATGAACATTCGAAGATGATACTATCACAGTTTCTGTTTCTTTTAGGAATCATCTGGATATATTCTTTCCTTTAACATTTTTTCTTTCTTAATCTCACATGACAATGTCGCTGATATAGATTTATATATCTTATACAGAGATGAAAAAACAAAACTGAACGGAAAATGACATTACCTTCAGGCATAGCCTACATGACATAGTAGATCTATAGGTCTACTGATGAAAGAGTGACAAAGCAGAACACATACTAGAAAAAGGACATTATTATTATTCTACATGAACACTGCGACCTACACCAGGAAACTCACAACAGGGAAGACTAGTCAAGGCTGATGAACAGTAACTAAGTGTTTCTATTTGTTGATTATTATTATACATTTATATAGCGCAAATATCCAGAATAACTGCTCAAATGCGCTTATTACCCCGGCCAACATATTTGTGCACTCAAATTCCTTCTCAACTCCCTGGGGAGTATACAAATCTTTGGTTTGTAGAATAAAGGACCGTAAAAGAACAATACTGTCTTGGGCACATTTCCCAGTTTCGATTCTATATACTATAGTACATGTATTTGTCGATGATCAGTTTACGCACAGATTAATCCTACAACAGCGTTATAGTTTGTTTCTTAGTGGATACGAACGCTTAATTCATGAAATGGCACCATGTTTATTTTAAATTGGGATTTAGAACCGCTTGGCTGTCTAGGACAGGAGGAAACCCGCTGGTGCTGCATTAACCCTCTCCACGCCTGACAACCGGATATACCCTAAAGAGCAGGGCCCATATTCTCGAAACTTCTTAGCTAAGAACTTCTTAGTGAGAAAAGATCTGTTCAAAAATTACCCAGTTAGGCAAATTCTTAGTACTTACGAACTTCTTAGGACTTACGAAGTTTCGAGAATACGGGCCCTGTATCTGTGGTTAATTCAGCAGGCAGAGGGTTAACCCTCAAGAGCAGTATATGTGGTTAATTCAGCAGGCTGAGGGTTAAACCTGCGAGAACCGGCTGGTACTGACAGACCAAGGATGATATCTGCATTGACAGCGCATCCGATCAATATCAATTCATAAAGATAACTTTCGCGAACATTATACCACCCGCCCACTAGGTACCCGGGTAGTGACGAGTCTAGGGTATCGTTTCTTGAAACTCTCGCATCTACTACTATACTAGATCATATGCACTCTCGTAGCGATCGAATACCTCCACCCGGCAAACACACGTTATCATAACTGTTATTTACACGATACGATACCTCTATGTCCTCATAGAAACGATAACCAGACTGGCAGTGTACTATCCGGAGAAGTGGCGCTACATTGGCCAAGACCAGTGTCATGCGATAATGAGGCATTGACCGTGTGTATTGGAGAGTATGACGTTGGAGAAATGCAAAACTTCGTACATATTTCTCAATAAGCTTTTAATAGAAAATATAAATATCAACGTACATGTGGACTCCGTTGTTACCGCATTCAAATGATTCTGAAGATGTCAGAACATTATTAGATGCCGCCAGTTTTCTTAGATGAGATGTTCTCAATTCATGCCAAAATTCTAAGAAAACATCTCTAAGATGTTTCAGTGAATCCGACATTGGATGTGATTCTGATGTATATGCAATTGTGGAGCTACTTTTATCATGAAATTCGAGGTACCAGTTACAGGTTTAATAGCTATAACAGTATGTGCGTGTGTGTGTGCGTGTGCCATTTATTTATTCAATAAATATGTACTAATAAATACACGAGTTCATAGTCTTTGTGTTTGCACAATTAAAACTATTTGGCTTTCAGTGTCAACCGAGTGTCCAAGTCGATGAAGATATATCTTCCACCTATTCTGACGGAGTAAATGTTAGAGTATTTTCTAGCTCAGGTAAAACGTCAATCTTAAAACGGAACTCACTTCCAGATAGCGAGGCACTGCAATTCGAATCATAATCAGAAGCAATCGAACTATTACTGCTGTGCACTCTAATCTTGGTCTCGTCCCTACTAGAGCCAATTAGTTCTCCGGAAGTACTTTCAAGATGACGTCGTGACCTGTCTTGACCTAGTCTTGGAGTCCAAGATGGCCGCTGGCGTGTGACCTGACCTGTTGCTGTCGGACGTTTTAACGGAACTTCCGGTGACAAGGACTTTGAGTCTGTCACTGTCTGCTGGGAGTGACAACGTTGTACTATCGCTGGATCTGGAGTAGGCCTTTCCACAGCGACTTTGTCTAGTAATGAGTTAGCTCCAGGAGCTATAGACTCCGACTGAGAGAACTGGAGAGAGTCACAACCGTCAACTTCCAGCCCTAAGGGAATGTACACTAAAGGTCGCTCTTTTTTGTAATGTTGCTTTCCCTCGCAGCAATCTCTTGCAAACTTCTTGTCGCATGTTTCAGCTGGTGGCCCAATAAAATGTTTCATATTTTCTTTCCCAGTAGGATGAAACAGTCCATCAACGTCGGAGTCTTTATTCTCAATGGAGGTTACTTTTACATCCGTAATGTCTTTGCTGTCATGTTTCCATGATTGAGAATCAGAAGATAACGAATCATCCATATTAAACATACGTAATCTGGTTTTATGTATGCTTTCATAGTCGGAGAAAGTGTCAGTGAATGTCAGTGTGTTATCAATATTTAATTCTTTCAACACATTCTGTCTGACACCGTGATACTCGTAATCATCATAACGTTCACTGCTCGACATTTCACTTGTGGCTTCAAATTTGTCTTGTTCGCTGTTTTGTGTGATTATATGCTTCACGGTTGAGTTGTCTGGTCGGCTGTTTCTAGTGGAGATAGATTCTATGTTGCTGTTGCTCTTCTGTCCTTTGTCCAGACACTTCCTGCTTGAGCTACCACCAGGACTCTGTGTGTATTCGTCATGTTCGTCTTTAGCATAGTTAGCCTTTGTGCAGGCTACCTCAGTAGCCCCACATCTTGTGTACGGTCTACCAGATCCGACATCAACATCGTCAACAACACTAGACGCCGGTCCTTTGTAAGACATGCTCGGATGAGTTATCTCCCATCCTGAAATTGAAATATCTCATTTATAGACACAACTACAGTAGACCTCGCATATAAGGACTCATTGAGAGCGGCTATTTCTCTCCGTTATACGCAAAGTTCGTTATACACATATGCCGCAAATAGCGTTAGACAGGACCGGGACTTCAGATTCAGTCCTTTATATGAGTGTCCGGTTATTTATTTCCGAGACCTGTATATGTGAGGTCTACTGTATTTCCATTCAATATTTGCCAAGGTAAAGTAATGGCATGTTGCTTATGAGTTTCAATTTCAATAAGTGTAGATGCAAAGAAAGGATTGAACTGCGTTTCAATATGATCTGTATCCTCCTTACTATCAAGATCCACATGGTCTGCACTGTTAAGATCCACATGGTCTGCACTGTTAAGATCCACATGGTCCTCACTGCCAGGCAAGGGGTCCACAATCACCACATCCGTATCCAATTCACTATCAGCGCTCCCTGTGGCTGTGACAAGACCAATACTAGTATCTGAATTTACAACTCTGACATTTTCTACAGATTTGTCGCTGTTTTAAGACTAGAATAATCAGCTATTATTACAATTGAAGGTTGTACCGTTTAACCAACCAAACTGCACTAGATGTAGTCTAGTACCTATAAATAACAAAATAAAATAAAATAAAAATATTAAAACAAATACCCGTTTTTGATGAAGTTGGAGTGGGTTTTATTGCCAAGAAGCCATGCATAGTTGTCTGCTTTGTGGATGAGAAGAGCAGTGGGTGGGGTGGACCTGTCTGAGTCAGGTGATACACAGACGATGTCTGGCGAGGAAAACCTCTCATTGTACTCGCCCTTCTCCTCTTGTGCTTTGGTGAAGGAGGCTTGATCTGAAATATTCATACAACATATAGAAGCGACAGAGCAATACCAACATCTATCATGGTTTATAATGCCACATCATACAGGCATTAATAATAATATATTAGTTCGTGAATGTGTAATCAAATTGACAATACAACAGAAGCTGAATAGAATAAATCCTGATTTTTATTAAAATATTTTAAGAGTGCTTCTTTAGTTAATGAAGCGTCAGTAATTTATATGAAATTGTATCATTTAGTTTACTTTATTTTATTTTCAGGAAATAATTATTGTATTGTTAAAATGACGTGTAGCAGCTACTATTATGTGTTACAGTAATGATGTGAACATGTGTACACCCTGGAAAAACACTGACAACTAGATATCACCTTGCGTTTATTCCGAGTGGACAACCAACCACCGCCGGCCTCAGCAAGAGGAGGATCTGTGAGCGGTCTCATCATTACTGGATGGAAGGTGTTCTGCAGTGTTCTGCACTTCACATTCTGGGGGACAGAAACCCATAGCACACATTGTCATTATTGATATGACCTAGGCTATTGCCATATTGGTGTGTGAATAGTTATGTTAATTTGTTTTTTTTTCATCTAGCTAAGATCAACTGCATGACTATTTCACAATGTTACAGCCAAAATCATACTGAAAGTGATTTATAATGTCTTACAAGCTAGTTACATATTAGATCAATAAGAAACATTTTAAAAACAACAAAGATGCGACTTTTATAGTTTACGGTAGAACTTTACTGACAAAATTACTGTGTTAGTGTTACCAACTTGCCTTTAAAATATTTAATCAGGCCTGAACATAGTAGATAGTCAGTCTATCCACCGAACAAACCTATATACGCAAGAACCCAAAGTGTATTACTATATACTTACAGGAAAATCTATGACAGGATCTACTCCGTTAGCACTAGCAGTGGCACAGTAGCAGATGCACGAATACTAGGAGAGCTGTTTTGACATTTGCAAACGGCTGTAAAAGACTATCTTTCCTCATGACAATGCGGGAATAACGCTAATGAAATGATATAGGAATATTCAAAATACAAACGTAAAAGTATGTATGTACTATTACCAGCTGACTATACAAGACCATAAACAGCTATCTTTCTTGTTTGAGACTCCCGCCTTCTCGTTGTTTACCAAAGGGAGATAATTGCAGCTAAACTACATGCATACCGCTCGTAATATTATTGTTTTTGATAGTTTGCATACTATTAGATCTATATATATACGTACGTAGGCTAGCTATAATTTTGCATTTATAAGCAAATGAATGTGCACACATCATTAAAACATTATTTAATTCAATATGCTGATTGTACAGCATATTGAATTAAATAATGTTAGTCAATTAGGCCCATAGTGTATATTTAAATGCTGTACGAATAGCTGTTACCCATTGCATTATACCACCAAGCACGCATTCTCAATAAACCGTTGCATTTGGCATAGCTGATTTCTGAAAAATAAACTTTGCTGTATATCTAAGTGACATGATTATAACGACAGATAAGGTATTATACTAACCAGAACAAAGATGTTCTGCATATAAATGCGATTCCTTTATTCTCAAACTCATAATAGCAAATGTGATCAAATGTGACAAAATCTGCTTAAATAATGTACGTTATTCCCGATACCTTACAATGTAAGTCCTCTTTCAAGCTAATCGTATGCATGGTATCGTATATTAGTTCAATATTTGCAATCGTGGGGCTCTTCTTACCAAAAAAGGTTTCCACCGAAATGCAAATAACAACGGTTGTGTAGATGTGTTAGTTTGGCATATATTTTTTAAAACAGTGATTGCAAAGACCTTCATAATTACTACTATCTTTCGATTGTTGTCATGCAATCACAGTTAATATCGTAGC
>JAVCKZ010095063.1:0-11422 GCA_034780755.1 Lepetodrilus elevatus | reverse complement strand
TTACCAGCTTCTACTCAAAAATGCTTCTAAAACCTTATCTAGGCTCATTTCTCAAAAATCCGTCTAGTCTATACGGTGTATAAGCTATACCATTGCTATCATTCATTCATTAATATATGAATGAATAATTATAGTATGTATTTGCGTATTTCCAATCTCCTTTTTCTGTGGAGAATAGTATGTACTAAGATCGTTTACATTGAATTATTATTGTATTACTTTAACTGCTTTTCCATATCAAGTATAATGAATAAAAATATATACTAGTAAATATCTAAAGGAATTGCTTATTTGCTTATAATACTACATGCCTAATGGACTAAGTAATTAATGTTTTGCTATTATTTTAGTTGTTTAAAACGAGCAATAAATACACATAGATAGGAACTATTGGAATTAGACCGTGAAATCGAGGAAAGGATTTTACTCCCAACTGATGTTTCACATATTCGTCTGTTATATATTTAGACACGTTTCATGGCCGCTTCACGCTATCCAATTTAACAGAAGAAAGACAAATGCAATAACAGTACCTCTGTGTTTAGTGTGGACTGTTGGTAGACAGTATGTTTTCTGTGGCTATGTGTTTGTGCGTCTTCGCGGTGTATGCGTGTATATTTACTCAGTTTATCAGTTGCTATCAGTATTACATTTAATAACAGTAGCTTTTGAAAGAGGAACCCATACATGCTTAAGAAAATACGAGATAACATCCATCTAAGAAAGTACTCAATTCATATCTGGCAAAATTATTTAACTTTTGTTCCTGATGTTATTTGGTGCAGAGTTGTGAATGTTATCGTTTTGTCTCCGACACATATGATATCGTAGTATGAGATTGTTTGTTTACAGTTTAGAAATGCGACTCCTCGGTTTCATATGAATTTATCCTGGGAAAGAAAAAGACGTTGAGAGTATCTGACCTGTATAATGTGTGTTACATATAAAACATTAGCTCAAATTATTTGTATTATCTGGTAAATATTAAAAACGTTCCCCTTTAAAAATTAATGTTTCTGTTTTATATAATGCGCCACAAATAACATGTTAATTTATTGTGCTTTCTTATTCTTATTTGAGCTTTTTATCAAAGACATTAGTAATAGGATAGTATTATTAAATTAGTTTATCCAATATGTAATATGCCACAAATAAATATTAGTTCATTTTAATTAGTCTCATATTATTTTTAGTATTATCCTAGGTATTAGCATATAGATATTATTTTTAAATCATTACATTATAAAATGTTGACTTAACCTTCTCCCTACTGAATTGTTCCATTGAGAATATGTTTTGGGTGAGGAGATTAAATACATGTACATTGTACTGTAATAATTATCAGTGTTAATAATTATCCAAGGTATTAATTAAGCTTAAGATATTCCTACTAAATTAATTTAAGGTTTATTAGTGGTCTTATTAATTTACATTGCGCATACATTATTATGTTTCCTATTTCTTATATTGAGCCAAGAAACGAATACATATTATATTATCACGTATGTGCAAATTTTAATTTAATTTGCTTGACAGGAAGTAAAATCCAAATACAACACAAGCATTGAAAATACAGTACAGAACGGTGTGTTTATATACTAATGTTATCAGGTGTAATTGCTACACAACTAATGAATGCATGTTATTGTCTGAAAATTGTAGAAAGTTACAAATAGGTACGCCTACTTGAACATATACCTTCTTTTCTGCAGTGATTGATGTTACAGGCGGAGGGAAAACATTTACTAAAACTCATTTATCGAAAATATCTACCCTAAAGAGTTGCATATTTATCTTTTATAAAAGAAAATACTATATTCAGTCTCGAAATTGCAACATACAATTGGCTTAGAACAGTGTGCCTTCGTTTACAACATATATTGCTTATTATTCATTTAGTCATAAGTATCGTACCTGGAACAATAATGTACAAGACATTAATTCAGTTCTTTAAATTGGGGTGCATGATTTACCAAACAGCTATAAAAGAAAATATACAACTAAGGATATCGTTTCTCGAAGCTCT
Organism: Lepetodrilus elevatus; assembly: GCA_034780755.1. Classification (NCBI taxonomy): domain Eukaryota; kingdom Metazoa; phylum Mollusca; class Gastropoda; order Lepetellida; family Lepetodrilidae; genus Lepetodrilus; species Lepetodrilus elevatus. Next base: position 9,396 of record JAVCKZ010095063.1, on the reverse strand, counting down.
CTTATCCACTAAGAGACCATAGCGCCCACTTTGCCGATAGCTAATACACTGCTAAGAGAATCTTAGCGAATAAGAGAGCTTCGAGAAACGATACCAAGATGTTCACTTGGAGGTTACAATATTGCCACTTGATCTACTAACAGTTCATTAATTGCGAAATAGAAGATAGCCTAATTTTTCTAAATCCATTATGGTTGCAATATCTCGTATTCCCTGGAATGTAGTCCGCACTCGTTAACTTCTCTGATGGAACTTTACCTATGTAACGCTCAGGGACGATTTGCGCACGTCAGTTTAAGAGTGAGTTGTGTTTTTTCTACAGACAGCTGTGAAATGGAAATTGACATTCGCTTCTACAATGTAGTTGTTCATCTGACCCCTAATCTGGCATTTGCATCTGTCTGCGCATGACAGACAAGTCTATTACTTTTCCGCTCTCACCTGTGGAACCTCTGACATAGGTAATATAGGCAACAGCATGTTTCTGCAGTCTCTTACGTCATCGTCCTAATTTATACTATTGGTATTCTTGTTCCAATACGTCTCCTAAAAGTGCTCACAGAATTATAATCTGAATACTAGTATCCCAACAAATTAAATACAGCAATCAATACATTCTTTGGGGAAATTGAAAATTGTTCAGATCTCAAAAGAGTAGCGTTGATCTCAAGAACAAAATCAAACAAATGGTATAATAATAATAATAATAATAATAATAATAATAATAATACTAATACACAGACCAGAAATACACCATGCTCTAATCAAATTAAGTCTGTGGTTTTCATTAGGCCTATTGCGCATCGACGTCTTCGTTGTCATCATCAGTATTTTCACTAGCATCGTCGTCGTGGTGCTCGGTCGTTATGCATTTATAGTTTAGCCTACTAACAGTGGTGGAGGTGTGGGTATATAGGCCTACACTATATAGATGAGATACAATCACATTGTTGGTGGTTTGGGGTATAAGATGAGATTCGGTAGTTATTGAAGGGAGATAATCCAGGGATTACGTTGATGTCATACCACCTATGGCGTCCTCGAGTTCAACACACGGCTATTCTGTCAACTGTGGCTGCCTCCTCACATTCATCCCTTCTTGTCAGTTTTTCTCTCATTCCCAGATGGTAAAGTTGTAACTTACTGAGCAATGTGGTGTTTTGAAGGAAGCGCGTGATTTATTGCTCAGTATTGTGGCTTCTCTGTATAGCTCTGCACACTGAAGCGAACAGGATCACGCGCTTTCGGAAATTACTAGCGCTGCATTCAACATATGTCTGCAACAGTCATTATCAGCATGGAGACGGGGACTAGTTCTCTAATGACCAAAACATCTGTCCGTTTCGTTTTTTTCTCAGTTCCAAATTTTTACTCTCGTTTTTCCAGCTGTGTCGCGTATGTAGAGTTTTCGCTCCTTCATTACACGAGAGTTCCTCTCCGGGAACTCTTCAGCTGGAGAAGGAATGTTTGTGATATCAAGTTGTTGTAGAGACCGTAGTATGCTACCACGATGTGAAAATAAACAGTGATTTCCCTTGACGATATATCGTGTATAGGTTTTACCCTGCACGTTTACTGTCTTACGAATATATTTTGAAAAATAAATGGTTTTATATATATAAACACGCTATGTATAGTGTTCTTCAAAAATATATAATTTACTTCGTTGTGGAAGTTTTGTTTTTGAAGGATAATAAATTATTCTGTAAAACAAGAATATTTTAGAAAATTAAGAATAATCTACTGTAATTGTGTGTAATGCGCAGAATACTACTGCAGTGGTTTAGTACACCTCTTAGAAACGATGAACATACTATGTTGGCTGTTCTTTTAGTTTGTCAATAATAGTTGACAATAAATAATACTAATCGCATCCTAATAATAAAATACGATCAAATCATGAGTTTGAAACTAGCTTGACTAAACTAAATCGAATTAATGCTAAAGACTACATGTTCTATATGAATGAGCCATAGATCCTAGTGGTTTGTATTGATGCCATTTGCAAACCATAGACTTCCTCGAGTTTCAAAAAATGCACCTCATAATGAGTTTCCCACTCTTCTAAATATTATACTGTTGTAAGGAGCTGTTCTTTTCCTTTGATTTTCACGGCTTTCATGGGAAAACGAAACTGACCCTCACGGTAAATAGGAATACCAGATTCCTTGTCAGTTTGACGGGTTGGCGCAAGTGCCCGCGATACTCATTAGGGGCCGGTCCCTACAATAACTGGGCGTGGACCACTTGCCCGTATTTCCTGTACCCCTGGCGGTTGCTGTGCTAACTCCTCGCACCTTCATGCGTCCAAATGCCAGGTGCCAGGATCTCGCTAAGTTTAATCGTGCAACAAGAAAACAGAACAGTTCGTCTTCTAAATATTTGTTTATTTACAAAGCACGTTTGTAAAATAAAACTTTGATTTACTTATACTGATTGGTTTTCTCAGTCCACACAAAAAAAAAATACAAAAAAAATTGAACGTCACTTGAGCAAATCGAATGAAGGGGGCGTCACCTGCCGACTTTTTAATCCACCAGATGGCGCGCGTTGCCTCGACGGGCACGTGCAACGCATTACGTTTCTCAAATGAACATCCAAATCGGAGGTAATTATGTTTACCTTCTGTCCACGTGCAGTGACATGCCACATCGTAGAAGGAATTTGGGAACATACTTTTTTTTGCTGTTGCATGGCACGCAAACCCACTCTATTGCTAATTATTTGCAACGTGTTAGGTGTGTGCATTTGCTGCCAAATGCTAGACTCGCCACGATATACAGTTATTTATAATGACGATTTGACTTATTGCAGACACTTGTCGTACATGTCTACACAACCATATGACTGGGGATATTGGAGGTACCGAATTACCATCAATTCATGAGATGTTGGGATTCCACTGGCGTCCTAGTCAAACTCTATAAATTGAAATCCTATACGTATTTGTCAGCATTCGTCATCAGGACTTAATAATCTGTTGCTTTTTTCCCCTTCAATTCAATCAGATTAGGTCCGGAAGTGGAGAAAGGTTCTGTTTGCTGTCATCGTCACGTGAACGTTATCACGACGCGTCTGTCCTGCGATGACGTTGGGAACCTATTTGTTTACGTGTTATCACAGTCATACACCGGAAGTTAATTGTCAATGTGAACCTAGAGTCTCCTGGTCCGTGAAACTCTCGTCCAAATCTGCATCCGGGACACTCGTTGACGTTACGTTGGGCGCCATTATCGGCTTGAGATGACCGTCCACTTTGTCCTTCACCAGTTTCGTTCCCTTGACTCGTTTCCATTTCATCCTCCTGTTTTGGAACCAAACCTTTACCTGAAATTAATGGCAACAAAATTAGAATGGTTAAAACATATAAATGCATGTCATAAATGTCATTTAAGAAGGTTTGGCTTAGCAAAGAAATTCTACGGACGTCGTCACCTATAGTGTATGTTGGGGACATTTATTATGCCTTTTTTCTGGCATTTATTTCTATTTTTCTTTTCTTTTGTAATTAAAATACTAGCTACTCCTAAGGCTAAGGTATTCAGTTCAGTGTTACAATTTCATCATACCTACATATCTTCTTAACCGCGTACCATATTATCTTGAGGAAGACATGCTTATAAATCATAACATCAAAATATAGGTTAGAATGTATCTCTAGGTAATGATCGGTGTCTTCTGTTACAGCACCCGGTTAGCGTGCGTCGTAATGACACTAAAACAGATGCGACTACGAGTCATTTAGACTTGGTATTTGCCGCTGAACAATGCAGGCGGTCGAGGGAGGCTCTGCGACAGTGTTCAGACAAAGAAGCCGTCGGTATCGTGTGTGGCTTAGGTACAAAGAAATGCGCCGTAATCAGGGGATCTAACACCAATTCCACCGATACTATCAGTTAGGGAATGCGAAGACTGAGAGGTGCGTTTATTTGTGTTCCATGTGAGATTGCAGTGATCTGCTAACAAGAAGCGAAGACATTCGGAATATATCGTTTTATGTTCTAGCAGTTGTCGTAGGCAAAGCTCCGAGGTAGTGCACATTTGTTTGTGTGTATGTTAATGAAGTACGTGAGCAATACGGGCAAGCCATCCTAGGGATAAGAGCAATACGATACAATGCCTATGGCAATACCGCCTATGCAGTTAACGTTCTTATATCCGCAGAGAATACATGTATGTTAGAATAGTATATGGAGTTTCTGCTAATATAATGTTATTATTTATTAAATCGCCGAAACATAATTATGTATATATTTATTTTCACTTATATCTTATCATTGCAATGTCATGTTCCATTGTTCAGTTTTAACTCATAACAGTTTGAGTATTGTATATATATAAAAGGCCAACAGACGAATCAATTTTCAGCTGACAGAAAAAGAACACACACCAATTTACTTGGTGTTCGTTATAAGCAGTGGAAAATATGCACATATTTTTTCCACAACATGCTTATAAAGATTCTTGCCAGTTTCTTTTCCCAATTCGGTCCAGGGTGAGATATTTGGAATGTTGTAATACAATTTCCAGTTATTATATTTCTTCCATGTTGCTTGTACCACATGTTGGCCAATTTCAGAATGCTGTGAGGTATTGTAATAGTTGTTGCATGTATGTCAATTAAGTTCGTACACACTACTAGGCAGAACATCTAAGATAAATAGACCTACTATGCAATGCCCTATGTACATAACTGATCATGGACAGACACCAATTTCCCCGTGGAAGTATGTGGATCTCTGTCTTAGGTCAACACCATTGTATCTATATTGTTTTCTCCAATGGCATGAGGTGTTACGCCAAGGAAGAACGTTTTGCTAAATGTTGTGTACAATAGATGCACTTTATGATAGTACGTTCGTAACGTGCTCTGTTTTTCCGTGTCATAAAGAATATATCGTGGGGAAAAAATACGATTCCTAACACGTCGATTTATTTTCCTCCAAAGCTGATGTTTTGTAAAGACATGTTCATGGTAGAGGTTCTAGGACCTTAAGAAGGGAATTACAGCATAGACTCTTCTTTTATTTTTTGCAGACCAACATATCTTAATTGAGTTCTCACTTGCTAACTCAATTAAGGGGATTTAAATTCTTACTACCACCCACCCACACCCCGCACACCACACCACCAATCATTAAAAGAAATTATCTTTACAAAATGTTAATTTACACATCTAATTAATGTTTTTAAATTAAGAAAGAACCCACATTCTAAACATTAAATTTCCGTTTAAATTGAGATATTATTTAATTATATTTTAATTAAATATATGTAACGTATATACACGTATAACGTATATTAGCGAAATACATGTATTTACATTTATATATTCTCCAAAGAACTGGGTGCATGTTTATTTCCGGTAGTTTTTGTTACCTGTCTCTCTGAGAGTTCTAAGGCCACTGCCAGCTCGTATCGCCTGAGACGTGTCAGATAGTTGTGTATGTTAAACTCCTTCTCCAGCTCCTGGATCTGGTGCTTCGTGAAGGCCGTCCTCTCCTTCCTCGGCTTCACAGACAGATCCAACTTGTAGGGGTCCGGGGAATCTGCAGCCAGACAAAGTCTACGTTAAAATATAATAACTACATTTGGTAACAAATTACACTACGCGATGTGTATTGTAACACTGAATGTATTCCCTTTAATAGACTAACTATAGTCTCGGAGTGTGAAGTTGAATGGTTGGTATATATATATTACTTTGTATATATCGGTTCTACTGGTTGGTATCATATTTATATGAAAGGAGTTATTAAAAACCTTTGACACTATTAACAGAAAGGTAGACGTATAAAAAATTGTTCGACGTAAAGCACGAATTCATTCATGCTATTGATAATGCTTTAGAGAACAAGAACTATGTATTATTACAAAGGTGAGGGTAACTATTCCAGCTGTTCAGGACTATATGGGTGAGAATACGCTGTGTGTGACACGAATATGGTGTTGATATGTCAATGAGTAAAGCTCTACTAATAAAGGAACTATCTTATAAAGGAACTATCTTAGACAGTACATGTATGTTATCGGGTTATTGTCACTGTATTGCTAAAACATCTAAATAAATAGTAGTTTTCTTTTTGTCTACGTTGGCACACATCTATGCAGTGATACTACTCAATCTGACTAGAGTATTGTACTAGCCCCTGCAACCCCCAGCCCAGACCATGATGGTTTCCGAGGAGGCTAGTACGACAACAATACATATACTACGTCAGTCCAGTAGCCATAGTCGAATTCCTGGTACTAATTCCCTGTGTACACACATGCAGATGATGGGCAAGGAAGTTGGGGGGACAATGTTCGCGAAGCCGTCACGGAATCTATGCGAACGATGGCGTTCTGTGCGGAGTATCGAGTGTGGTTCTAGGGGGAAGGTGTTGAAAGGAACATCGTCAGGATACAGAGGTATGTGGACCCGCCATCAGATCTGGTATGGAGTCGACTCAGGTCAGAGCTAATACGAGTCCAAGGTCACGCCAGGCAAAGAAGGAACGTCATAATCATCTCCAGCATTATACACGAGTATACTCTCCACGAGTAGTTCTTCTTAAAGACGTTGTAAAGTGCGTTCTCTTTGATCACCAAACCCTCCACCATTACATTTATTGCATACACAAACGCAAGCGCGCGCGCGCACACACACACACACACACACACACACACACACACAAACATACATCATACATCTCAAAGACAATACAAAGTTGTTGTTTTTAAAATATATTTTGATCACCCCCGGTAACATTGTCATAAACAGACAAATATATCTTTTGGAGAGAATATTTAATTATTTAGAAAAAAATACATTGACCGTATGTTGGCCTTTTGATATCAATAACAGTTATACATGTATTTTAGTAGGTTGTTCATATTGTATTCAAAGGAACATAAGCTTATCATTATATCGAATAGCTATGTGCTCTGTGATCACCACTAGTACAGTTGCCATTTTCTGCTACCAACCATGACGTATCTAGCAGAGAACTATTTAAATAAATATGCTTAAAACATTTATCATATTAGAATTGGACACCATACTGTTCCATATGTTATTGATGTCTACGTCTTCGGAGGAATTGTATATTCATATCAGAGAAGGTCATAAGCGTATGGATGTTTCGTTCGGGTATAGCAGTGTGAATTAGCGTAGTAATTATTTCTATGAGCATAGTGCATAGTGCATAGTGCGAAGATTGAGAGGTGCGTTTATTTGTGTTCCATGTGAGATTGCAGTGATCTGCTAACAAAAAGCGAAGACATTCGGAATATATCGTTTTATGTAATTATTTCTATGAGCATAGTACATATATTATACAATCAATAATATTATGTATTTCAACAAGGTATATGACTGACTACATCATATACAATGGCTAATTAGAAACAGCCACAGGTACAACATACGCTATAATACATTACGGTACTATTAGTACTAGCGTTGTCGTCTTTGACCACTGATCCCTTTAAGGAAACAGTTTTAATAATGTATCTTCATTTTCTATATAAAACCTCCCAATTTATACACAGAACTTCATAAGTTAATTATACATTATATAACTAGCCATGTGCAGACAAATCATTCTCTGAGATGGAAAAAAACGATCGAGTGACGGACACACCTACACAAAGCTCTTGAACCGCAAAGTCGAGCAGGCTTAATAGTAATTAGTAGGTTAACGCTCTCTTGATCTGGCGTCAGTTTACAAAGTACTGGGTTCGAATTCCATCATCATACGATGGTCATGATACGTTCGATATTAATGTGTACACCCGCTCCACCTGAATACAACATATGAAATATAAATTAACGTCACGATGCATTTCCTTCATCATGCAAGATGTGTATAGAAGTGTGTTTATCAGGGTGTATTTGTAACTGACCCAAACTGGGGATAAGTATATTATTATTTTATATATTTTTTTTATATTTTAGATACGTTCATACCTAAAACATATCAATAGCAAAATGTGCAACTATTCAAACGAACTATGAATTCTAACGATCAACATTTTGGCAAATAGTAATCTAAGTGTACGATAATACAATGTCTATTAACATTTTACCAGATAGTGCTACATATACTACCAAACCAACATAATATATAGCACAATTAGATATTGTTATTTCAGAAAATTGCTTATTTTCCAAAACCAGTTTATATTGTACACCTAGAAAGTAGAAAGACACATGTAACTGTGAAGGCTAATATTGCAATGACCTAATGGTGTGTTTTTGGTTCCATGACTTTCAGCGTATATACTTTCATGGATACACCAAACAAAGGACAAGCATGTATCTAAACCCAGTTGTAACTAGTTTATTGTTGCACGCCTGCAGCAAACTGAGAAGACTTCTTTGAAAGACAAAATGCAAACTTTGTGCAAGGAGCGAAATAACAAGCTACTGTTGCTCTTTGAGGGTGTCGAAACGATGGAGCGCTAGAGGTAGCGATTTCAAATAGAATGTGCTCTGTTTGTGAAAATCTGATAGTGTTACTATAAGCTTGATCCCCTGCCCCTGAGAAAATAAGCCCAGGGGTGCAGACTGGGGAATCAAGGAGGATCAGTAAGCGCCCGAATATCGCGGCGGTGTCGAGGAACATACCAAACATCCTCGACCAGATTCCGGTAATTTGGAAGGTTTTGGTTTGTAAATGAATTTATACAGGTGCGCGCTTATGCTAATGATCAAAGCAACGATTACGCGGTGATCAGGATATTCATTTCAATTGATAAAGGTTCTAGCTATCTACCTGAGCTCTAGGCAAATGTAATTATGTCATAGCCATATGCATCGTGAGACAGTCGCCGTGGATCCCTTTTCATGGCGGGGTGGGATTCCTCGCTATGAGCAGTTCTATACTGGTTACGGGCCTATTATCACCCAGGACCTATTATCGCCTACCCCCCGCTGTAGCGCTTCCGCGTAAGTAATTGATTTGGATTATGGCATATTTTAAATAAAGAACACCTACTTATTACCAATAGATGATAATTAGAGCAATAATTGTATTTTATTTTAAATTAACACCAATTAGCTTCAAAATTGGCAAACTTGTCAAAATGACATATCGGGGGTTGATCACGTGACTAAACAAGAAGTCGCTTGTTTATATTTGTTCGTCAGCCATAATGTCCTTTCATGTAGTTATGGTATAACACAATTTCCATCAATCTCTACAACAGTTTATGTTTTTTTACACGATGTACAAAAACATCGCTCTATTAGTTTGTCATTGATATCGCTTCAAACTGTCAAAAATACATCATTAGGCAAAACAAACGGTGTGTTTTTATAATACGTGATTAAATATTTTACATCCATGCATGCATTAGGTATGGTTTATATATTAGTAAATACCAATTTAAAATTAAATGATTTCACCAGAA
>JAVCKZ010095052.1:0-11422 GCA_034780755.1 Lepetodrilus elevatus | reverse complement strand
TGTGTGTGTGTGTGTGTGTGTGTGTGTGTGTGTGTGTGTGTGTGTGTGTGTGTGTGTGTGTGTGTGTGTGTGTAATCCGATTTAGCACTACATGTAATTTGACGTCCAACATTAAAGATGGATGTAAGACAATAAATTGATCCTTGTTTCTGATGTCATGTACCGTCTGAGGACAAATAAGCAGCGAGAAGCCAGAAGCCAGTCCTATGTCATATGTCCTATGTCCTATGCTAATTAATTACCGCTAGAATCATGTTCATATATAGAGATGAGTATAGGCCCTAATGTGTTTATTGATAGATAAGGCAATATTAAATTAGTTGTATGTTTTACAGACAATTCTGGTATCTCAATTAATTTCCTGTCGGCCAAAATCAAAGAAGATAATGAAAGAAAGCCATGTTCTATAGATATTCTTTTTACAAAGTTCTAAAACTTTAGGTGTACTTTGGATATTCTTTTCACGCAAAATATATAATGAATAAAAAATATATAGTTTATCTGACATTATGTCAACCCTTTCCATCTTTATGGTTTTAAAAAGTACGACTTCGTAGCAGTTATCGATTGAAACCATCGCTCTTTGTTGCCAAGAATTTAGAAATCTCAAATACGTATAGGTATTTATCTTTTGGAAAAACAAACATTTATTTTTCTTCTTAAGATGACTTTTATGTATGATCGTGGAGAGCTAGCCTGTGAAGTAGGAGGAGATTCTCACAGAATAAAGCATGATTTAACGGACACGCAATGAGTTACAATGACACCATGGGTGCGTTCAATCAGCGCAGGGCTGAGTAAGCCGCTTAGTTAAACTGGTTCCCTGTCCCATGCACGGTTCATATACGACTCTTGAGATACTGGCTACTTTGAAAGCCGCTTGTAATCCGCTTGCAAGCCATTGTGTCTTTGAACGCACCACGTATCTGCGTTTGATGAAGGTGTCGTATTGATAGTCGGGGCGTAAATCGAAGTGTCATCATTTCTTGCTATAGAAAGGTCATTGCGTACCATTAGAACTACTAGGCCTACGACTATTTCAAGCTGGTAGCGTATGAAACAGTCTGTGTTTAGATGATGCAGAATTAATGAATGGGATAGGAACTTAAGCCATTAATTTTGTGGAAACGCAATACATTATATATTTCTTTCATCTAAGTAATTATTTATTAATATATTTAACTTGTTGTTAATTGTATTTTGGGAGTTCAATTTATGACATCCTTCTATTCTATTCCCCATTGTAAAGGTAATAGTACATTTAAAATGAGTTAAAAATGAATTAATTTTAATGCTTAGTTTTAAAGTTTTAATGCTTTAATTTTAAAGTTAATGCTTAGTAATTATAAGCTTATTTTTTTGATAATTTAATTTTTGTAGTTCAAATTGTGACACATCATTATCCTATCCCCATAGTCAAGGTAGGGTAACAAAAGTACATGAAAAATAAGTTCTAAATAGGGAATACAGTGTATGAGAAAATCATTCATTTACATTATATACGACACGGAGCATGGACTTTGATTCCCCATTATTCACGGAATGGAAGCAATATTAACTCTATCACCAGTCACTCCTTGACTCTCCAAACGTTAATCGCAGATGGACCCAACGAGGTTTAAATACCCTCTAAACTCGAGAATCTCTCAATGGGGTTGGTCAATCGCCAGCAGTGCTTCTCATTGATTGGTTGATCTCAGGTAAACATTAGCAGTATCACATTTAAGTACAGTCTTTGTTTGGGCACTGAATTCTCCTGTGATGACAAATATTTGTTGTGACGAGTGTAGGGGGCGAATTAACAGACCACGAGAGCTGGACAATTCGGTTGGAAGAATAACATCCTTTGTGGACGGCTCCTGGTTGAAGGGGTGCGGTCAATGCCAGAAATTAGCGGCCAACTCTACGATGGCTGTGAGCGGCTGTAGTAATGGTAATCGGTACATGGGGAAAAGGTTGAGATTGTAATTAAGATATGTACGATAAGAAAGCTGGATGTTGGAGCTCGTTATACCATACCCCTGTGATTGGATCCCGAAGGCTGAAGCTTCGAATTGGCATAGGAAGCATTGGTATCGGAAGCATTGACATTCTAAGCTTTTGGAATCATTGTATTGGCAATGGAAGCAATTGGAAGCATTGGCATTGGAATTGGAATTGGAAGCATTGGCATTGGAATTGGAATTGGAAGCATTGGCATTGGAAGCATTTGCATTGGAAGCATTGGCATTGGAAGCATTTGCATTGGAAGCAATTGGAAGCATTTGCATTGACATTAGAAGCAATTGAAATCATTGACATTGGAAGCAATGGCATTGGAAGCAATTGGAAGCATTGGCTTTGGAAGAAATTGGAATCATTGACATTGAAAGCAATTGGAATCATTGGCATTGGAAGCATTGGCATTGGAAGCAGTTGAAAGGACTGGCAATGACATTGGAAGTAATTGGCATTGGAAGCACTTGACAGTGGAATCATTTGCTTTGGAAGTAATTAGCACCGGAAGCGATGGAATTGGAAGAGGGGTTCAAACAATGCCAGTTCCCACGGGCAATTCAAACTGAGAACATTATACAAATACAGATTTATCTTAGATCCGCTGCTATAATTATAATAGAACGATGCACAGAATAGTATCATTTCAGTTGTAATTTGTGGTGGGCGTCTCGCTATTCTGATAATATGAAGGGACATGCTGTACAAACATTGGTAACACTCCAAATCGTTTCTGTTTATGCTCAAGCAGTGTGCTTTGTGAGTGTGGTTTAGAGAATATGATGAACACAATGTTGGTATACATCTTGATAGTTCCATATCACCTACTAGTAATACCTTCCTCCATGTGTAATCAGGTATATATAGGATACATATATATCTATTATACTGATGGTATCCATTATTATCAAACGTTCTTCATTCATAAGTATATTGTGTTAGCTTAGCTTCAACATCTGTAGAACTGAATGTTACAGGAAACATCCTAGAAACATTCGATCTTGGGATTGGAACCCGACTTCCTGGATTGCGAGTCCAATGCTCTACCGACTGAGCCAAAGAGGTTGTCCCGCTGATCGAGACCAGTAGAAGCATCACACCCTGCTACACGCCTACACGCATGTACTTTGATAACTTACATTTTTATAGCTATAACCATGTCGCGTTAACCTACATCTATAAACAGAAGGTTATGTTAGCTTACGTTGCTGCCAACAAGATTATCAAGGCACACTGATGGTCTTCGCGGAGACGGCTCTACACAATGCATCTATTACATCATTACTCGCAATATTTCCTCTGCCAGCCAACAGCGGACTTTGATACTGTCTGTACAGAACGGGCAGGATCAATACGGGAGATGATCACTCTTTCATGCGTCAATACAGATGTTGTGAAATGTTCAATCAGCGCCGGTTCCAAGGGTTATCTAAGGTCAACGTTGTCAACCTTCACCAGGGGTGCGTTCCAAGACACGAGGGCGTGCGTACCAAACTAGCCACTGTCTAAAGGGACGTATGAACCGTACATGGGATAGGGAACCAGTTTAGCTAAGCGGCTTACTCAACCCTGTGCTGATTGAACGCACTCAAGGACGTTTGTGTCTGAGTTGTTGCTCCGGTCTTCACAGGAAGTCATCGTTTAAATGTCTAGTATTTGAAAGAGTAACGTGATTAGAAATGTCTATGTTCACAGGCTTACGTTAGAATGTTCCGATAGAAGGTCGCTCTTGTTGAACAGACCTGACAGCTTGTATGCAAGATTTCGTGATTTTCTCACAGTCTTCCATCCATTATAATAGATCTGATAGAAGGTGGCTCTGGCTGAACAGAGATACTATAGCTTGAATACCAAGTTGTGTGAGTAGTACATGTAATGGTGCGCAATAGCAATGTCCACACCAGTAATGCTAGAAGGTAATGTTTGGGTATCTGGAGGTCTCTTCTCAAAACGTTCTTACGAACGAGCCTAAGAACAGTTCTTAACGATTCAGATAACTTATAGTATGGCTACGAACTGTTCTTAAGTTCGTAAGAACGTTTCGAGAACATCCCCCTTGGTAGAGAAGAAATTTATTGGTTTAATGAAAATCATTTTACGAATTATTATAAACATAAAAATCCATACAAAAAAGTACGGTTGCACTTATACAAGAATTGTACCAGGTTATTTTGTTATTATAAACTATTTCTACTTGAATACTAGAATTTAGCATTCATGGGATGTTGAGTTTGATCGATCTTTTTAAAGTGCAGCTCACAATTAAGCCTGAAATAACCATAAGGAAGTAAGAACTGGTAGGTCCTGGATAACAAAGGCAAAGACAACTGTAGACATATATCTCAAGGCTATTGTAGCATGTTTACACAGATACATCGTATACCCATCAAGTAATCATCGCCACTGTTGTATCTTCTCGTTGTCATATTAATTGCATTAATACATCCGATGAATCAGGCGTGCAATTTACAAGAATATAGGCTGCGTTATGAGTATTGCTACTAGAGGACAAAGTCTGCCAACCTTCATGTGTGCATGCCAGTCGTTGGCAGAACCAGCAATCACAAACAATGAAGATTTATCCCACGCAAGGAAGGACACATATAGATTAACCCTTTTCCTTCCGCACGAACAATTCCTTCTACCATTTTCTTGATAAATTTCACGTCAATTTGGAAAATCACCTACGGTGGGAATACCATAGTTGTCTCATTAAATTCACCAAGATGGAAATGAAAAATTGATTTTGAGAATTTAGTGGGACTGGTTTCTATTCTGATCACGCTCCTGTATGGGAACGCCACCTGGTGGGAACTCCTGACAACGGCAGTGAGGTTGACAAATAACGCTAATGAGTATGGTTAGATATTTTTAAAGTTTATTTTCTCGAATGCTGTTTAAGTTTAACATAATGAGTTGGACTACATCATTAGACACACCATCTTGCCTAGTCCGCGTGATCAAACTCATATGTACTACACGGAGACAGCATAGCTATGAGTTCCTACCCTTTCCTTGGAGAGATGTAGACACACACGTACACACTGAGAGAGAGCGGGAGAGAGAGACAGAGACAGAGACAGAGAGAGAGAGAGACAGACAGACAGACAGAGAGACAGAGAGAGAAAGAAAGAGACACACACACATCGTGTTCATTTCACACAAATTGCCACTTACCAGCTGCTTACCAGCTGTTTCTAAAAATGTACATGACGATTTGCAGTTAATGTAAATGTATGTAGGCCTATGCAATGTATTTAACTTCAAATGATTTTATTTCCTCTGAAGTTCAACCATAATGTGATGCTGGATTTATATATAGGGGCCTACTACAGTCCATTCTCCCTCTCTCTCTATTATCTATCTCACTCGGTCTCTCTCTCTCTCTCTCTCTCTCTCTCTCTCTCACACACACACACGCGCGCACATACACATATGTACACACACAGAGACAGACAGACACACACACACACACACACACACACACACACACACACACACACAGATACACACACACACACACACACACACACACACACACACACACATGCATATGCTAAATGCTGAGTGCATCACATGCCAGTAATTCCCGAGGGCCGTGTGTATAACTGTCATATATCACGACAGAAATATACAAATAAACGTTGCATACACATTTTATACTTAATATGTAAGGGATTTTACGAGCGATTCGTTCAAATGCCTACCGTATTGAACATCTATACTACTTTAGGTTGAACTTTCGTCGGCTAGGTGGCCTAGTGGATTAAAACGCAAGAAATGCGAGAGTTCCAGAGTTCGAATCCCGGCAATAGAATTTGTCTTTACAAACTTTGAATATTTTAAACTAATGTTTGAAACAAACAGCAAACATACGTGCATGCGTTATTACATTTGCCCCCGTTAATAACGCACATTCATTCTTAATAACGCACGGACACATGCTAATAATGCATTACATATGTTAAAGAACGCATGGTCAATGTTAGTAATTATAACACACGGACAATGTAATAACACACTCCTGATAATATACAAGATAGTGTATTACGAGAAAAGAAAAGACACGTGTTATAGTTTGAGTGTACACCCTGGAGGAATATATTTATATTATACATGCACATATTCTGTCTAGATGAGATTCCTGGGAGTTTTTCTGTGTTTGACTCTGATGGTATGCTCCATCTACGCCTGGTTCCCGGGTAAGCACCTAATTTGCTATTCAATTCCGTTATAGCTCCCTGTCCATCATAAACAAAAAACAAATTAGTTAGAATTGATAATTGCAGGAATATATTTTAATATTTTATCTTGTGTTCATGACAAAAATGTGTACTATCCTTTGCTTCTAAAATGTCTGATGACCCTCCCCATATTTTAAACTCCGAATATGTACTTTTAACATCTTGTCGCCAATATTTTGTCTTACAATTAAAATCCAATCTGGAATTTTCTTAATTTTATTTCTACAAGCATCAATGTTATTACTGTAGTCGTTTAAGTTGTTTTAAAATTATCTTATTGTATTTAGCTACTTGTTTCATGAAATGTTTACTTATGTTGTCATCTTGTCTTAAATGTGTATCCTGCCTATGATATTTCATATGCGATTTATAATGCTATGTATATTCAAACCAAATTCCCTGAAAGGTAATACAGCTTTATCTTATTAATTAGTCATTACACACCTTCTAATGTTACATCTCGCGATAGACCGTTTCTAACCTTCCTTGGATTCGAGTATTTCTTTTGTTATTGACTATTATAGTTATATTATATTCCAAGCATAGTTTGAGGATAGAACGTGTGGGATGATGTAAAATAAATATTTAAAATAATGCCTGATATATACAATTAATTGGGGTATATATATAATTCTTATGAATACAGAGTAATCTCCCTTTCATGTTTACATATCTACAATCAATCAGATCAATCGAGCGACATCCACAGATATTTCCGATACGGAATGTCGCGAAGTTGCTACGAATGATTTACAATATATCCAGGCATTAGAGTTTGCTTCCATTGTGCCTTTTAAGCGGCCATTCTTGCTGCAATAGCGAGTCTTTAGTGACTTTACTTACATGTAAGCGCATCCAATAACAATATCTGCGCTTTATATAACGTTGTGACCAATATTCCATGCAAGAAGCGAGAAGATGGCGATTATCAGAAGACATTGCAGAAAAGAATGTTTGTTTTCGGTTAGCAATTTGATCCACTTTACACCGTTTGTCTTCACCGCCTTGGTTAGGACTTTTAGGAGCATTGCTGTTTTCAAAGAGCACGATAACATGAACGCGCATCTTGACCAATTAATACTTGAAATACAACATTAATAAAACATTGTTTATTGCCAGGAAAGATGCACTCATCAACAATGTAATTCGACCCGTATATGTTTTCCATAATTGCGGACCGAAAGCTCTCCATTCCTGAAAAATAAAGAAGCGATTTTCAATAGACTTTTAGTCAATTGAAAATCAATTACTCCTTTAAATTGCATTTTAACATCAACATCATCCACAGTGTTGCAATAGCTAAACGCTAAATCTACATTAGTATTTACCCCGACATTTCCATTAACACTAGTATCTGCACTTGATTTACCGGTTTTACCAATATTCCAGGCAAGAAACGAGAAGGTGGTGATGGCCAGGATAAATTACAGAAAAGAGGTTATTGGGGTAGGTACAGTTCATGTTATTACCCATCCTATGAAACTGATGGTAATTACTAGGTACAGACTTTACACCCTTTGTCTTCACCTCCTTGGTTAGGAGCATTGCTGTTTTCAAAGAGCACGATAACATGTAAAGAAGCGACTTTCAATAGATCTTTAGTGTATTGAAAATAAATTACCTTTTTAAATTGCACTTTAACATCAAAATCACCCACAGTGTTGCAATAGCTAAACGCTAAATATACGTTAGTATTTACCCCGACATTTAGATTAACACTATAGTATCTGCACTTGATTTACCGGTTTTACCAATATTCCAGGCAAGAAACGAGAAGGTTGTGATGGCCAGGAGAAATTAGAGAAAATAATGTGGGGTAGGTAAAGTTAATTGTATTACCCATCATATAACACTAATGGTAATTACTATTTTTTTTATAGGTACATATAATTATATATTCCATACTATGAAACGATAGTAATTTCCTCCTTACATCTACCAAAGTTATTAGCAATTTGATCCACTTTACACCGTTTGTCTTCACCTCCTTGGTTAGGAGCATTGCTGTTTTCAAAGAGCATGATCACATGTACGCGCATCTTGACCAATTAATACTTGAGATAAAATATTGTTTATTGCCAGGACAGATGCACTCATCAACAATGTAATTCGACATATATCTGTTTTCCATACTTGCGGGCATGGAGCAATAGCTCTCAAAATAAGAGACCGAAAGCTCTCCATTCCTGAAAAATAATGGAGCGATTTAGTAATGTTCTCCTTACATCTACTAAAGGTAGTCAGCAATATGATCCACTTTACACCGTTTTTCTGCAGCTGCGTGATTAGGAGCACTATTATTACCAAAGAGCACATGCACACACATCTCGGTTATTAATTGCGTTATATTCGATACTTCGGGTACAAACTAAACGAAATAAGAATAACATACCTTGTATATACATTTACTTAAATTATGAATAATGTACTTAATTTACCAATATTCCAGGCGGGAAACGAGATCATAATCAGGAGAAATTGCAGAAAAGATTTTCTTGGGGTAGGTATAGTTTATTTTATTACCAGCTGATTACCTATCCTATGAAACTAATAGCAATTGCCTCCATAATACTGTTTCATGAAGTGTCTTTTCAAATATCAATACATTAGTCTTAGCCTTTGGATCATAGGATCTTTAAAAAACCGTTTAGATTGTAAAATCATTGGCTGATTTGTGTTCTATTCTAGGTAAGAAATCAGCTGAGGAAGAACCGACACCTGAGCAACAACAAGGTACTAAAGTTTGTAAATATCTAATATGATTGTTGATTGCTTGAAATCGTACATTTGATATGGACCATTGACAATGAGCAATTGCTGTTGATAGTAATTGATATTGCTTTGATTTAATATCCGCAACAAACTTTTATACAATATTTTCCTTTTCCTTTTCTTGTTCTCATTTTAAATTGCATCATATTCCAAGAGTTCTTCGGTTTAGTCTTAATTCTTATTAATAATATGAACTCGCCTTTCTTAGGTACTTCATTTTCCATTTTCTTAGTTTATCACAATGGAATAGGACAGTTATTAACACATCATTAGACAAACACCGCATTAATAACTACTGAGATAATCTGTGTAATAATGGTAATCTGTTGGCACAATAGAAAAGCAGTACAAGAAATAGTGAAACCAGACAAACGTATGTAAAATGAATGTTTAATGGTAACTATTAATTTTCAGAGATTGAAGAAGGTCTGGAAAACACAGTTGAGGAATACGTGGAAAATGTCAAGGAAAAGCTAGGTAAACATACAGCGAAAATCATATTGAATTTCCAAATGTTTCACATCTTCATATTAGCGAACTTGGTGCTATATCGTTATTGCCTTTGTATTACTTGCATTGAACGACTGCATCCAAATTTGTGAAAGTGAAAGTGAAAATCCACTTTACTCGGTATGTCAAAACATACCTTGTATTCACCGCCATGTACAATATCTGTAATTCATTTCTTCCCAATATTCCAGACTCTGAGAAGGATCGCGAATTGCAGAAAAGAAATTGGTTTGGTAGGTACAATTTATTGTTCACCCATCCTCTGAAAAGATGGTAACTGCCTCCGTATATGTACCACAGATAGTTAGCAGATCCACTTTACATCGTTTGTTTTCATCTGCTTGGTCAGTAGCATTAGTTTTACCAAATAGTGCTTGCACGAGCATCTCAATGAGTAATGGATCCCTACTACACCCCTTGGCACTATATGTTCTTCATTATTGTGGACATGTATCTATAGCTCGAAGTGCTAAACATACATTATCGGTCTTTGCCCAAATCTTAAATCTTATGTGCACTCATTTCACATTCCCAACTCCCTGTGGATAATCCATCCAATACCAATATATGTACTTAATTTACCGGTTTTACCACTATTCCAGGAAAGAAACGAGATGGTGATGATGACGAGAACATGCAGAAAAGATGGCAGGGATGGCATACT
The DNA here is from genome assembly GCA_034780755.1 of Lepetodrilus elevatus. Lineage (NCBI taxonomy): Eukaryota > Metazoa > Mollusca > Gastropoda > Lepetellida > Lepetodrilidae > Lepetodrilus > Lepetodrilus elevatus. The sequence continues at coordinate 1,237 of JAVCKZ010095052.1, read as the reverse complement.
AGTATTTGGTGTAGGTACCGTTTATTGTATTGCCTATTCTCTGGAACTAATGGCAATATCCTCCATACTACTATTTCGTGAAGTGTCTTTTCAAATATCAATACATGTCTTGATCATAGGATCTTTCAAAAACCGTTCAGATCGTAATGTCATTGGCTGGTTTTTGTTCTATTCTAGTAAAGAAATCAGCGGAGGAAGAACCGACACCTGAGCAACAACAAGGTACTAACCTTTATAAATATATAATATGATTGTTGACTTCTTGATATGGACCATTGACAATGAGCAATTGCTGTTGATAGTAATTTATTTTTCTTTGATTTAATGTCCGCAACAAACTTGTATACAATATTTTCCTTTTCCTTTTCTTGTTATCTTCTTAAATTGCATCATATTCCACGAGTTCTTCGGTTTGGTCTTAATTCTTATTAATACTATAAACTCCCTTTTCTTAGGTACCTTACTTTCCATTTTTATAGTTTATCACAATGGAATAGAACAGTTATGAATATACGTTTCATCGTTAGACTAACACCGCATATTAATGGTAACCTGTTGTCACGCTAGAAAAGCAGTACACGAAATAGTGAAACCAGACAAACGTATGTCAAATGAATGTTTAATGGTAAATATTAATTTTTAGAGATTGAAGAAGGTCTCGAAAACACAGTTGAGGAATACGTGGAAAATGTCAAGGAAAAACTAGGTAAACATACCGAGTGAAAATTCTATTGAATTTCCAAATGTTTCCGATCTTCATAGTAACTAACTTGCTGCTATATCGTTATTGCCTTTGTATTACTTGCATTGAACGACTGCTTCCACGTTTGACATTACGAACATCCACTTTACTCGGTATATCAAAAGATACCTTTTATTCACTGCCATGTACAATATATGTACTTAATTTCTTCCCAATATTGCAGATTCTGAGAATGATCGCGAATTACAGAAAAGAGATTGGTTTGGTAGGTACAATTTATTTTATACCCATCATCTGAAAAGATGGTAATTGCCTCCGTATATCTACCAAAGGTAGTCAGCAATATGATCCACTTTACATTGTTTGGTTTCATCTGCTTGGTCAGTAGCATTAGTTTCCATTTTAAACATTACTTAGTTTTTTAAAAAAAACATCATATTGAGTGAAACCGGGGGGAAATCTCCGGGGGGGGGGGGGGGGGCATGTAGTAGTATGTACCTGACGTAACGTCCGATTCACAAATATTCCAGGCAA
>JAVCKZ010095041.1:0-7500 GCA_034780755.1 Lepetodrilus elevatus | reverse complement strand
AGCATGCAGCTTTTATCCAATCCCATGACATTTTGGTCTATAAAATATGTTTAAACTAAAAATAAGTGCATGCATACGATTCATTTTAGAATACATGATGTCACATGTGTATATGACTATACAACTACAACAACACTGTACACAACCACTCACTTGAGTACGAAAGCCCAACTTCATCTCTGACCGTTGAATGGTAGGTCTTCGCAGTATCCAACCGGAAGTAGTCCTGTTCCATTCCCGAATTCATCTCGTGGAGGCCGTAGTGCAACGCCTCAGTGGCCAGATGACAGAAGCCGTTGACGTACTCATCCTGTCCCGTACTGTCATACAGCAGCTTCAGTCTCGCCCAGCCGAACTGGTGCAGGATCTTGTCGAAGAAGCTGGCCAGAGACTGAAAGTTAACAGGTCCGACCCTCGTCAAATGCGAGTATGTTTCTCCTTTGTACTGGGAGAAGTCTCGAGCCATTGCCCCTCCTGAGATCAGCGGTAGGTTCCAGAACCTGACCTGCCTGGCAACGGGCGCCACGGCAAAGTCGCACACGGGTCCGAAATACACGTGAGGTCTGTGACGGATGTACAGTTCAATGGCTTTGTTAATGCCATGTGCGATATCGCATCTGGAGTCTTCGTAGTGGACGTTTATTCCATGCTTGAAGAGTTGAGGACTGCTCTCCTTAAGCTCCTGCACAGCGATGTCAATAGCTGGTTTGATCCTGTTCTTGGAGAACAGACGAGTGTTGTTGAAGGGAAGTAGGATGGCCACATTCAGCTCTTCAGCCTGTACTGGTATCAATACACAGACAATGCACAACACACAGGCAATGCATAACACACGTACTAATTCCATCGTAGTGTTTCCTCGTACTCAAATCTCCACGTGTGAACTTGTATATTTTATCAGTAATTGTTTTAGCAGTTGGAGAAATCCAAATCCTCTTCTTATCAAAACAGGAGTTCTTTCTTCTTTTAGTAATGGTATCCACTCACAAAGTGTTGAATTTAATATGGATATATTAATTGAATAAGGTTATCCTTTGAAATTTTCTTTCTGTTTCACTCACTTGTCGCATGCACATTGAGTAGTTTAACACGCACGATGACACAACGATTCGCATTACGTCCAATAACTCGGTCAATCATCAACGTAATGTGAAGCCGCGTAATCCTTGTTAACAATAAGAAACGTCTTATTCCTGTCTGTGTGTTCGCAATGGATGTCTAGCTATAACAGCTTAATGTAATCCAATGAAGTCTTTGCAATTTAGCCACACTTCTCTTTATGGGCATTCAAAAACACGTTCTGCAACCCGGAGAAGCTGTTTCTTCAAACAAGAGAAGTGTATATGAATTGGTCCACAGAGGATTGTAACTTCCTCCTCGATTGTGTCGGAGAGCGGTGGTTACAGCCTGGTGATATCTGTGGAAGATAATGAAACATCAACTTAACTTAGTGTCATGTTGAAATTTGTATCACTTCTGGTTTAGGATAACACACATTCGTCCAAATGTAAGTTGACCAGCGTCTTGCAATGTATAATTATGGTAAGATGATACACACGAAGAACACTAGTGTTGTCCTGGGGCCTCTAAACGTGAACAAACCACGATAGTGTTCAATTGTAAATCTCCTGGAATATACATACTTGTTGAGAGGTGGTAATTTATTCAAGAAATGGTGTTGTACTCATTAAATGTATACGTTAGTGTGTACTGAGTATTTGTACTCTGGAAATCGAACCTTCGTTAACCCACTCCTTGCTGAAGGCAACCGGAAATGTTTTAATGAGCAGTGTTTTTGCCTAATCCAGCAGGGAGAGGGTTAAGCCGCCTTTCAACATTTACTTCAAGTAGTTGAATTCAATTCGTAGTAAACTGCTTTTGGTCGATCAAGACAGTTAATAAAATGCTACCACCGTTCAACATGTATAAACCTGCATGTTCCGGAGCTACTTTCACATGAAGTTCTCGCCAACGACATTTCTTACGTGACGTTCTTATATAAACTGTGCACTGGAAGAACTATCCACAGAAACCGCCTTGTCTTCCTATTCAGGATATTGAGCACCGTAAATTTAGAACGGTTTCTTTGATGATCATTCCTACGACGTCTTATGACCAGGATCTATGTGACGCCCAAAGCAAATTCCTGATTTCTGATTGCTGAGACCTGCTAAAAGAACAAACCGCCATTCCTGTGAATACATTTCACTTTTATCGTTACTAATGCTCCCACATTAAAAGGTATTTGGAGTCGTTCTGTTCAGCTCCGCCGTGTAATTTGGACTCACGTTACGTGTTTAAATGTCTTAGACTATCTGATAATGCGACTGTTATCATGGCTGAATTCAGAATGAATTGTCAGTGCCGAGAACAATGTACGATCTTGGATGTAGCTGAATATACGGCATCCATGTCAAGCCTTCCGTATTCGTAGTTAAAGTATGATTCTATTAACAATTAGTTACAGCTCAACATGTACTGCTTGATTTGATCTGAACACCACACGTACATAATTATTTGACATACCGTAGGTCTAATTCGCAGTCAAGCAAATTTGTCGAAATTAAACGTAAATGTAAACGTAAATTTGATGAATCTACTTGTATTTTGTTTTGGTTTTTGAATTGGGATTTAGAGTCGCTTTTAATAGTGTTCCAGATATCACGAATTGTCAGTTTAGAGCAGGAGGAAACCCGCAACACTCGTAGCGCTGAATGTTGCAGTAAACCTGCCAGAACCGGCTGGTACTGACAGATCAAGGATGATGACAGCATTGCTACGGTAGCATCTACTTCCACGAGAGGAAATCTGTTGTTGGACACTAATAAGGAAGCATACACACGTACGGATATAATTTAGAATAATCGATCAGGCTTACACGATTTAACTTGGTTGTTTATGTACCGCTGCCATTTATCACTGATTGATAAACACAGTTGGCTGGAGACATCCTATCTAAAAGAACGTGAGATTGCAATTTCTGAAAGGGAATTAGTCTTTCTCCTTTAACCATTTGTTGCTAATTAACGTACAATCCTAATCCTATCGACTATGTGTACCGTGAGAACAAACACGATCCTCATTCGATAAACGTATGCTTTAAATGTGATGCCAGATCTACAAGACAAATGCATACACACCATCGACGGCATCGTGAATTGGATCCGATCTTATGAAATTAACATTTTTGTGTTTGTGATTTTTTCTTCTATTGACGTAAAAGGTCCACTACAACTAGACTAATGAAAATTCCGTTAATCTCTTTCTGCATGCCATGATTGTACATTAGAGCAACTATGAGCAGAGGCTGTGAGATGTAATCCAGCATATTGCCCGGATGTTCTATTGGACTGATTGTCACCTGTCAGATTCTCACAGCCCCGGGGCGCGAGTGAGGAATAATGCCAACGAATGCCAGGATCCAGTGATGGCTTCGTTAAGATGATCAGTTCACGCTGTTCTCCTTTGCCGTACTCATAACTGATCAATTGGGATTACGAAGTTAATATTAGTGATTTCGTCAAATTAACTATTTAGGCATGGGTGGCAATGACTGCTGCACCAGAATGTCTGAATGAGGACAATGAGATGTTTTCCTACCATATATTTGTGCGTAGAATATTCGAAAATAAGAAATATGTTGGGTATCGTTTCTCGAAACTCTCATATATATAATACACTACGAGACCATGACCAACCTCGTAGCGATCTCTTATACATGGGGCTCGTGAACTCACGAGAGCGCTATGGTCTCGTAGTGGACATGACAGCTTGAGAAACGGTCATACCCTGGATTACGTACTAGCTCTGTGAACAATGTATACCAGCCTATCAAATTGAAATGCCGAGATATACTAGTTAATTCCAACGAACAATCATAGCGTTACCAGTAGTAATACCAATACACTAACAATCATAGCGTTACCAGTAGTAATACCAATACACTAGCAATCATAGCGTTACCAGTAGTAATACCAATACACTAACATACTAACATGAAGCTACGACTCTCACTGCGCTACGAGCAACCTGAGGAACATGGGCTTGAGTCTTCTTGTATGAAACTACGTAACGATAAGGCAACCGGAACTCTAGACAAAGTTGCATCGTCTCCATTATCACACTAGCGCTCACATGGAATACGAGCTGAATGCATATGGTGCCATAGACGTCTAGATTCTGGACTGCCGGAACTCCAACCTTAGCCATGACTACGACATTACCAAGGCTGGGGTTACGGTTGCCTTAGATCATCTAAATCATTCTAAGATTTAGGACATACTAGATCCAAGCAATGTGATATAGTCTGGGGACATCGTGTCAGCAATAAAATGCCTAAAGATTGAATGATGGTCAATGTAAATTTTCCAAGTGGCAAACTGAATACATTTCCAGACACTGTGCACACCATTGACACACATTCACCATTATTTTATGTATAATATTAAGTTACCCTTACATTACTAGAAGACCACATCGATTATGAACATTAATATGTATGTATATTATAATGGGTAAATTCATATTGGTTATTACTTTAAGTCTGTATTATGCGATATTTATGACCGTCAGTGTCTGGCTTTGGCTATTACCCATTGATTCCTTCTATTAATATCTTCATTTTCATAATTAAATCAGAGCGTATATGATATTAATATCATGATCATAATGACTGATCCTTTTTATTAGACTGATGTATTGTCATATTTCTACAAATTGTATATCTGGTTAAAGCATCGACCTCTAGAAGCCATCACGACCATTCGCTATCATATGCATATAACCTTTCTGAAATACGACCCTAAAATACGCAAACCTGATTGGCTAGGCGATAGATGTCAGCCAATCACATTTGCATGTTTTAAAATTAGGCTCCGCCCGAGTAGGATCGTATTTAGTGCGTTGCCACCCTTGTCTTTTCTTGTGCATGTATGTATATGATGACATTTCGAATTGGGTTGTTTTTAGTAACTGAATGCAAAATTGTGCATGACTGGTCAATATTTATGTTACTAAGTTTGTAAAATACAAAGGTTATGTTGACTCGTAGTCAAAACAAATACAAATGTATATATATTCAGTTACAACTTCGCTAGATCACTATGCAGGTCAATGGTCAATGTGTGCATTTACAAACTTACCGGTGATCCCAACTCAGCCTGGTCTTAGCGTTTAGCTCAACACTGGCTTAATGACAAACTCAACGTTGTTTTAATATGCAAGACGGTGCCTCAACGCCAAACCCAATTATAGAATTGTAACCCTCACCCCTCACCAACCGGCGTTAAAGCTGTTCTCTTCTTAACACTTCTTGGATATTCGATTCAGCATTACGTACTTGCTACGACGATCAGTTTATCTTTGAGAATTACCCATAATTGCCAGTTTACATTTCAAGACATCAATATACAGATTTAAAAAAAATCTTCTATAGTAAAGTTAATATAGAATAGCACCAGTTACAATTTGTAGGCACTAATACAGCACCTCTAAATTAAATATAGGAGAGTGCCAATCGATTAAATTGGTAAATACGTGAATCATATACTGGTAGTGGACATACCGGGATCGTTAATATAAAATACAATTGAATTTAGAAATGGTATAATTGAACTAAGCACTATCGTCTTCCTTGCCCGGTGGATACATCTTGGTGTAATTCATAACATAGAAATTATATCTTATGTTACACGCGCACACCTTCGACTGAAATACTCAAAGACGTCGACTGCTCTGTATTGCATGTGTAAGATACGTACCCTGCAAGACGGTCGACTTTCACAGTAATTGTATTTCAAACCTACATCGTATACACGTCGTGGATAACAACAACACACTGATTGTCTGATTGCTTGCTGTGCTTATGTGTCCATTATGATCTTTCCCCTTTGAAATTTAGACATTAGCCTTAGGATACTATCACTCATTTATTATTCTTTTTGGTAAAAGAACAACGCAGTGCAGGGAGTTTCACCTTCAACTGCTTACAATTTAGAGATTACAACGGCTTTCTTTCTGTATTTGCAGTTAGAACAAATTGCAAGAACTATCCTTCCTGTGAAAAAGAAGCAAATTAATCAGTGTTCAATGCATTAGGAGAAGAAGAAGACTTTGACGAAACACATCATCGTTTAAAGGTCATCCACGAGGATAATTACATTGCTCTTTAATGATGTAAAATTGTATTCAATTAATGCAAAACTGGCATGAAGTTGAATGAAATATAGAAATAATTTAAATTTGGCTAAAAGGCATCTTATTAACGTTGCTGAAATTAAAATGTGAATGTTAAATATATTATGACTGACAGGTCAGCGAAGAAGATGGTTTCCCGAGCTCCGCTGAGAATTCAGAATGGGTTCTATTGCAATACTGTATATCAAAGACGTTTTATTGTAAACATGTACAGTAATCAAATAAGAAGCGTATGAAACCTTTTGGTCAATCAGATAAAAACAAAAGCAGTATATTTCCATATGCACTTATCTTTTTAAAGCAAATCACTATATCAAACAATTACCCAACTAGTATATTATGCCTAGTTTCCAATTGTCATGGTTTTTTTTGGTTTTTTATCATTATACGGGCAAATAATGAAGCCGACGTATTTCGTATACATAATGGAACAGTAGTGCCCAATATTATTCATGCACACTATTATACATAATAACATGTTCTATGTATGTGAAATAATTAAACAATAGAACACTTACGGTTTTCTATATCCAACAGTCGGAATCACCACATTGAAGATTGAACTATTAGGTGTGTGTCTGAAGCCAAGATTAATGACTGAAACTCACAACTTTTAACATTTCGCTACAACGATGGTCATAACACTACAACGTATATCCATGATTGAATACCCAGGCTCTCCTCTTTGGTTAGGAAACGTCCCGTTGTTCAAGGATAATCACTTCCTCAATTCCCTGTCCACTCCAGCGAACTCTGAAGAACTGCTTAAAGATTCTACGAATTAAAGGACAACTGTGAAATTCACTTTCCCTGTACGCAGTTTTCCAAGATACAGATATATCACTTTCTGCTCATCAACAAATCCATAACAAGCGCCAATAGCGCCGCGTGCGAGTCAACTCCAACCATCGACAAGCGTTGATCGTTGCTCTCCTTGTATTGACCATATACATGTGTTCAGCACCATCAGACGACAAACACACAGAGACACACACAGACGGTTGCCACACACACACACGTGGAGTCTTACAGTGACCAGCACGAGGCTACGTCCGCATGTCACTACCATCGCTATATCGGAGGTATGCAGAGAACATTTCTAATTAACTATCATAGCGGACATAGCTCTGGAATAGATATGACGGAGGACAGGTTTTCAGTCACAGCAAATAATTGGTCGAACTTCATTTTTGCTGACCACCCTAGTAGTAGGACACCTAAACATCTTGGGCGTATTCGAAACCCCGTTCTCGTGTTACTCGAGAACGGTGATCGTGTGTTCCCGGTTGCGAACGTGGAAGTGTG
>JAVCKZ010095030.1:0-11425 GCA_034780755.1 Lepetodrilus elevatus | reverse complement strand
CACTCTTTACTCTCCGATATTAATGGAGGAAATAAAGATCATTCATTCATTCATTCATTCATTCATTCATTCATTCACACACACACACACGCGCACACACACATACACGCACACACACGAGAGAGAGAGAGAGAGAGAGAGAGAGAGAGAGAGAGAGAGAGATATGTGGGGTATAGGAGAAAGGGGTGGCGAAGACGGAAGAAGATAGAAGTTCCTCTATTATGTTGTAAGTTTGCCTACCCGGACCTATGGCAATACATAGTCGACATCATGATTCATTGGATAGTTTTAAATATTTAGAAAAGAAACAATCCGGGGGAAAACTATAGGTAGGCTAAACTATTTTGCGGAATGTATACACGTCTTCTTCCCTTTGTTGTGCATGCAGGCGATCCATGACTGCACCGAAACAACCTTCCTGGTTAGCTGTTAGCTTTGCACCTGTATCTATGTACAGACGTGAACAGCATACAGGTTACCCACACAACCGGGTAACCCGTTGAAACGAGATACATGTGCATACAATGAGGACCAATGTGTAATCATACTTCATCAACTGACACTGAAATCGAATTCTCACAATGTCGAGTTTACCTGATTAACGTTTCAGCATATGCATGTTCTGTTGAAATGTCAAATGATGCCGATCTAACATTTCAGTGACATAGCTAGATGTAGAACTATCAACTGAGTCTGACCTAGCATTTGTGTAATTTGATTACATACCTTTGGAAATAGAACTAAATATAGCAGCATGGAGCTGAACAAATTCGCTATGTTAAATTAAATCAGAGCTAGTTAGAATCAAATTAGTAGAGTGACAGTGATTTACGTATTTCGGTAGCAATCTATATATTGTTCGCATTGCCGCCACCAGAAACTATTGAAGTCATTGACGTCAGTTTAAGTTGCACTATTGGTTGCACTATGTCGAACTTCGTTAACTGATGACACGTTCCTTTCACATAACATTGAGTACAAACATAGACACTGGGCACTATATCAGTTCATTCTCAGTTAATCCTTAAGAGCAAGATGGACATTGACATGACTTAGTTACTGTGACCAGAGGTTCTATATATGGCCGTCTACTTCTGACACAGTGGACTAGGTCTTGAGGCCAAAGCTACGTGCATCTCCATTAATATATATCCCTATTATAATATAATGGTTACTGATAATGCCCCAAATCTACTCCTTTATACAGGCATGCGCCATATTATTATCTCCGTCCAATGGATCAGTCTGCACTGTTCCTTCTCAACCCACAACCCACGCTGACGTATACAACCCATGCTGACGTTTCCAGCTCTACAAGAATACCATTCATGAATACGACAATGCCATACTACCGGGTACCCATTCTCTGCTGGGTGGACGGAGCTGGGTTGCCAAATTCACTTGTAACACGTATTGTACACATCTTCCTGATTTCTGTCCCCAGGGGTTGGCGTTCACTCTGAAGGAGAGGCAGGTTCTGGGCTTGCATGGGTTACTTCCCCCTGCCTTACTGGATCAGCAATCTCAGGTGTTCCAAGTGATGCAGAATTTCTACAGGTAACTTCGTATAGATATATAGGCAATGCTGTACTACTGTTAACTGTTCAGGGTCCCGTTCCACGATCGTAATTATAGTAATACCCCATAGAGTTCTGACTAGTAGAACTTTCTGAACTATGATCAGATCGTTCTGGGGAAGGGACACATATGGTGTGGGGCTTTGTAGGTATTAGTGATTACCTTTATATAGATGAACACTATGGGTATATTATACATGATATTATATTAAACGTGCAATCTGCAACACTATGTTACCATTTTCAAAAATACTTTATGGTGAGCTCTTTTACATTAGCAAGATATAGGAGCTTCGAGAAACGATACAATGGTGTCTCGTATGTAGTACGTTAACTATGCGGTATACCTTGCAGATGGACTGACGACCTGGACAGGTACATCTATCTGATGGGTCTTCAAGACCGGAATGAGAAGCTGTTCTACCAGGTGATCACTCAGTACGTGGAACTCATGATGCCCATCATATACACCCCCACGGTGGGCCAGGCGTGTCAGAAGTACGGCATGGTGCTCAGAAAACCCAGGTAAGTACCAGTAATGTACCAAAGATATGTCCACAATACATACACAACTAATATCTCTGTTAACAGCTGATTAATGGCGATGATGTTTTGAAGCAGTTTTTAAGGAATCAAAGTTATGCCTGTACGACGTAAGACTGAAACTCGACTGCTCTTGTCGTAAATCTGTGCGAGACTCCAGTACAAAATGACGTAATTCTACAGTATCCTTAATTAAGTAACTCCAATCTTAGCAATGGTGTGTATTCTATATAGCTAAGGTTAGAGTTACGGTCCTATGTATAATGTGCCTCCGATAACCGACAAGACGGGGAGTTTTCCAAATAATCGTATTGTGTGTACTATATATATAGGCTGTACGTTTGATAATTTGGCATTGTCAGCAGAAAATCAAGTTCAGCATGTCGGTTGTACACTCTGCATTCAACAAAGAACAGCATACTACAGCTGTCGCTTCATGTGTAATTTGAGATGGACATGCAAACAGATTTTCAAAAGGTTCTTGCTTCCCATACATTATTACTAGACTAATTCAACATCATAATCAAATTATCATAACCAGATGCCGCAGTAATATGTATCATTTAGTAGGCCTACATGTATACTCAGTCGTGTAACATGGCCTACATATTGTAAAAACATTTACAATGCGTCGAAATAAAGCAACTACTACAGTATGATCAGTGTCATCATAATCTGGTAATAAGTCAAGTGATACAGCTAACAGCTGTCGTAGCTACCAATTAATCAAATCTAACACTCAATGGGAATCAACACGTTAATAGATTTACGTTGCGAGGTCGTAAAGTATGACGTAGTTCCGTAACCAATGTTAGGCCATGTCAAACGATTTTAGATTTTACCATATATATTTCACGCACAAATATCCGGGCGCATTTCATAATGATAATCCAAATGTACCACTAATCACAGTGGGAATCTATCTAGTCTACAAATAGCAAAATACGGCGTTTAATGTGAGACAAATCCTCTTTCATTTTCCAATTAACGACATGTTTTGCAATGTCAGCTATGTTCAGTTATAATTGGCACGAACATATGGGATGTTTGTCAATTAATGGCGCAGATTATATCCGACTGTTTTAATATTTACGAACATGTAAACCTCGCTCGCTTGTGCTGCAGCGCGATTAGTATTCGACAGATCGATGTTAGGCCATTGACAGTCAGCATGTCGAGACCATAAACATATCATGTCTTAATTCAGCAAGTTTCTAGATACTTGTTCAACCCCTGTATAATACCTATTAAATATAACAAGTTTAAATGCTAAAGAAGCCCTTGGTGCTGTTATCATTACAATACGACCAATCTTCATTCAGTGTCGTAATATTACTCGGAAACGAGGTGCTATGTATGATAGGCCTATAGTAACAACGTGCAAGCTTCAGTGGGAATTGCCTCGTTATCGCCACAGGATAGATACTAATGACATCGGATAATGTAGTACATGTTGTAGAACATTGTCGTTATCAAGGGCGATGAAAGTATGCTGATAAATCTTTCTAAATGGGCTGTTTTTCCTGAAGCCATGATGCTATGAGTTAATCAGGAAGTAGATTATTCCGACGATTGCCATACGAGATATGTTTAATAATTGGAGTCCGTTTCACAAAACAGTATTTGAACACATAGACGTGTCAACATTAACATTGCCCATACCTAACAATGCATGCAGTATCTACGGTTGTGGATTTATTGAAACAAGTGCACAACGAGAACGAGTAAACACAATCCACTCGGGACTGAATTCCAGTACAGTCGCACTAAGATATAAACCTAATTCAACGACCACATGACTCATTGTCGTTCAGTCCATCTCAATTGTAGACTCCAAGGTCAAAGTCATCGTTATAAATGCTGATTTAGATACTACAAGCTTTCCATCCCAGCCCAAACTAATTGCGCCAATAAAACATCGATATTTGATTAATGAAGTATTGACAGTTTCTATGGCAATATTTATGATACAGTAATACAGTATACTATTCAAAGAGCTATGTAGATTAATTGAATACTTCATATTGTCCAATTAGTAGTCTGTTTGTAAGTTGGGATGCTGTAAATTTATTTTTGTCCTCGCGTGTCCCTCATACATATTTTCTAGAACAGATAGTATACACATGCATATTGAGTATTGCGGGTTTCATTTGGTATTCACATTATTCTGACGTGCATGTAAAAGCCATGTCAGCCAAAAATAGCAAGACCACGTTGGGATCAGCATATTTAAAATCATTTAGTACGATTAATAATCCAATAATAAATGTAAGTGAAAATTAATGATTCATCAGAAGCGTCAATGATTGAATCGCAACTATATATCCACTGTACATGTGCTACTAGTATATATGTGTGTTATTACAATATGTACCTAATACTATCTATACGTATACTATGGACATATATGTATACCGGTGTAGGTGAAACAATCATTGACGTTAGGTCAGCTGGAGTTCATTGATGAAAGAGAATGCAATATAGAGATAAACATTTAGAAGTTTCAGAAATAGTAATAGTTATTGTCTGATTTCAGGGGTCTTTTTATTTCTATCCATGATATTGGTCACGTGAAGGACATACTGAAGAACTGGCCCGTGGATGATGTAAAGGTAAGAATATGACCGAGTACAAAATGCGTCAAGAATTTGAATTTGTAGTCTTCAACATTTCATATATGTTATTTTCTATTCAATGAATGATCATCAACGGCCAATGTATAGTTCATAAGCTGCTGGTATTACATTATATAGGCTACTATTTGATAAGTATCACACTAAATATACTGAAGAAAATTAATTAAGAGCCAGCAGATATTTTGGGAGGAAGCTTTCTGTCAAATTTCGGAACTCGACTTGAGGAATGTGTTGCCATTCCTTTTCCCAATGCATCTGCGTACCTGCACCCTATACACACAATTGCAGATTCTTCTTTGTTAAAACAATATAAAGCGAAATATGCATGTCCAAAGAGACTTAGTTAAATAGTTTGTTTTGTTGAGCATGGTGAGCATGTCTGTAACTCCTCTCTGTTCCAGGTCATTGTGGTGACGGATGGAGAGCGCATTTTAGGTCTGGGCGACCTCGGGGCCTACGGTATGGGGATTCCTGTGGGTAAACTGTCCTTGTACACAGCCCTAGCAGGAGTCGATCCCAACCAATGTCTGCCCATCATGTTAGACGTGGGAACTAACAACCAAGTAAGCTCACAATCTATACATTTCTAATGCAATGTTTCACTTCTATATATTTCTCATGCAATGTTTAGCTTCTATAGTTCTATGAATTCCTAATGCAATATTTCCCTTCTAAACATTTCTCATGCAATATTTCTCTGTCTATGCATTTGTCATGCAATATTTCTCAATGTTACCGGAACGTCCAAACTACAATCAGTTTGGTCAACTGTGTCTGTGTTACATACGGTAGATTTCACCGGAAGTAGCTTAGATTTTTAGCTTCACACATTCTAACTGGGACCCCATATTCGAATCTGTATATAATTGCTTGGTATACGTGTTTGGGTAACAATTGTCGTATTTTTCAGAACCTTCTACAAGATCCATTGTACATAGGACTCAGGCAAAAGCGAGAACGAGGCCCGACATACGATCAATTAGTCAGCGAGTTTATGGATGCCGTCGTAGATAGGTACATATATTTTTCTATAAACCATTATTACAGCTTCGAACGCAAATGGGTGAAAGATTCCCGCAGCAACGTTAAACTCCATAATCACTCATTCATTAAATGATAAAATAATTGAGCAAGTTTCCTAAACATTACCAAAGTAGATAACGGGTGTCATGACTATTGTGTGTTCTCAATATGGATTTAATTTTAAATTGCCCTGGAGCATGATCCATTATACTTAGCTAGTGTGAATTTATTGCAGTATATGTGTATGTGCATGAATATGTGCATACTCAGTGTATATCTTTATTGACTATGGTTGGCGGAAGTATTGTTGCACACATACTATATATTCTGGTTCTTTTGACTACTATACCCACGCTGTTACATACCGTATCATTAGTTGGATTAGAGCGTCTCCAGTCTTATGTGCAGACCTACTACAGGTAGCCTAATAACAGTTATCTGTCTTTACAGGTATGGAGAGAACTGCCTCATTCAGTTTGAAGATTTCGGTAACGTCAATGCATTCCGTTTGTTGAACCAGTACAGAAGAAACTACTGCACATTTAACGATGATATTCAAGGTACTTACTAGTATTTGAATTGCATAGCACACCTCCACTTTCAAATCACGTACATATTGGTAAACTGCATACAACTATGCATATATAATAGGCTCACTAAAGTGAATAAACCATTTGTTGTTTGGTACAGAACATGTAAACATAAACTCTTTGATGAACAGACCAATGTAGTTTATGCGGTTGGTTATAAGAAATTGCTACGTTTTCTGGTAAGAAATATGTAACACTGTTTGAATAATAGTTTCAGTGTACATGTATTCATCTTTGATTGTTTTGTTCTTCTCAGGCACCGCAGCAGTCGCCGTAGCAGGTATATTGGCTTCTCTAAAAATTACCGGGAAAACATTGGCAGAAAACAAGTTCGTGTTCCAAGGAGCAGGAGAGGTCAGTATACTATGACTAGAATTTGCATTTACATTGCTATCATTGTCTTGAACAGCTGCAAGACACCACTGCCTATATCTTGGTGTTGACATTGCTTCGCCATTTACATTGTACAGTTACTAATGTCTACGACTTCTCAAGTCCAATGATTTGATTTTTATGCATTTGCTGTAAGTTAACACTGCTACTACATTTCAGGCTTCAATAGGGATTGCCATGTTGTTGGTGAAGGCGTTGGAGAAGCGAGGCTTGACACAGAAAGAGGCCCAGGAGCTGATCTGGATGGTCGACTCCAGGGGTCTCATTGTCAAGGTAGAAACACCACCTCACGTTCTCCACATCACCTTACGTTCTCCGCATCACCTTACGTTCTCCACATCACCTTACGTTCTCCACATCACCTCATGTTCTCCACAAAGCCTTATGTTCTCCACATCACCTCACGTTCCACACATCACCTCATGTTCTCCACATCACCTTACGTTCTCCACATCACCTCCTGTTCTCCACAAAGCCTTACGTTCTCCACATCACCTCACGTTCCACACATCACCTCATGTTCTCCACAAAGCCTTACTTCTCCACATCACCTTACGTTCTCCACATCACCTTACGTTCTCCACATCACCTTACGTTCTCCACACAACATCACATCATCCACACCACCTCTACTTCTCAGGACCACCTTACGTTTCTGGTTAAATTCATGCTTTTAACCTTCTCAATGATGGAGGCAATCGGAGATGCCATATAGAACAGTCATTGTGTCTAATCCAACAGGGAGAGCTAAGAAAGACTAATCTATCGATTCCGCTGATATTCACGTATAAATATGAAGAAGGTTTTCATTGCTATTTGTTATTGCAGGACCGACCTTCTGGTGGCATCACTGGCCACAAAGTCGAATTCGCCCAACAACACGACCCCATTGATTCCCTCCTAGAAGTAGTGAAGACCGTCAAGCCTTCGTGTATCATAGGTACTTATCAACAGTCCAACTATGATACTATAGTGTTCCTGATAGGAGGCCACCTTACCTGTGTATCTGTCCGGTGTTCATAACATCCTGATGGATATATTCACAAATGACGCTGTATCGTATTACATCCACGAATGTGTATTAACAATTCTATCATAATGTATTAACCCAGGGGCCTATTCTCGAAACTTTCTTACGATCGTACGACAATCTTACGACAATCTTCACGATTCTTATAATACATCTACGAACTGTTCTTCTTAGGCTAAGAAGTTTGTAAGAACATTTCGAGAATACGGGGTAGGCCTCCTGATTTGCATGTATAGCTTGTGTGAAGGGTATGATATACAACGCGGGGTCTTGGTGAAACAACCCCAGTGATTGCGTGTATACGTGGCTACGAGTTTAGTGTGTTCTTTGGGTTCTGTAGGGGCTGCAGCAGTACCGGGAGCCTTCACAGAGGAGATTCTGAAAGCCATGGGCGACTTCAACGAACGCCCAATCATCTTCGCCCTCAGCAACCCCACAAGCAAGGCAGAGTGTACAGCCGAACAAGCTTACACATTTACAAATGTAATAACCAGTAGTTACGATATTACCAATTATGTCTTCAGTAACAATGATCCAAAGCATATGTAGAAATGCAGGTTTGACTGCATTAGCAATATACGGTAATAAACTAGTGCTAGTACAATAATTTGCATTTTAATACTTATAATTTACTGGAATTCGAAACGTTATTGTATGCTACAATATATTTTACTGGACGTGTGAAACATGTTGCAGGGTCGTGCAGTATTCGCCAGTGGCAGCCCTTTCCGGCCTGTGACGTTGAATGGGAAGACGTTCCACCCAGGCCAGGGCAACAACACTTACATCTTCCCCGGGGTGGGGCTGGCTGTCGTCGTCTGTGATATCAGGGTCATTACAGAGGAGATCTTCCTCCATGCCGCAGAGGTTAGTACACCGTAAAGAACTGTTGTTAATCGTTGTTGTCAGATTCTATTGGAGATATGGCTTTAGAGCTTGGCCCAAGTTAATGTACGCAGTATACTGAATACTTGGAACAAGCAAAACATTCCACCTTTGCTGATTTCTACTACAATTCATTGGAATTACAATATTATGACATTTGTTCCTCCATTATTTTGACATCTTGTTGATTTGTGGACAGAAGATATGACAATATCAGATGACAGATTGAATTTGTAATACATAATGATAGTGTATGCCTACACCAGTTTATACTTCAAACTATATGTCACATTGTAAACGTGGTTGTATCAACCAGAGACTGCATTTCAAATGTCGTATCATTTTTGTTCTTGTTTAGGAACCACCTGTGATAAAACGTTAGTCTATATCTGAATGTCTCATCCCTCTCTCCCTCCAGTGCCTGTCTGAGCTAGTAACCAAGGAGCACCTGTCTGAAGGCAGACTGTACCCGCCTCTGGTGCAGATCCGACGTGTGTCCACGGACATAGCGGTCGCCGTCAGCGAGTTCGCCTACAAGGCTGGCCTGGCTCTGAGACGGCCACAACCTAAGGACATCAGAGCCACCATCAGTCGCCAGAAGTACTCCACGGAATACACCGACTTTGTACCCCCTGTGTGGGACTGGCCCGAGTACACCAAGAATCAGATACAGCACAAGTAGACACTATAATGCAGTACCCATGCAGATAGAAGGTGTATCATACCATTTAGCATCGCGTAGTAGTACTTATCGTTAAGCTTTACCTATAACATATTGTACTAAAGAATGGAATTGTTCTTTAGATATGTTAGTAGTATCTTCACTTTAGATCATAGGATTTGTAAGATAAGTTTGTAGAATAATAATGTTTCGATCCAAGCCGTTCATAGGATTTCTATATTCATTGTCTGTGATAGTTTAAAGCACAAGTGTCAAAGTGAAGATACGTTCAAATGAATTGAAGAGATAGGGTTACTATGGTATCGCTGATATATCAAAATCTAGAGCATGGTTTATTGAGTCACAAGTCTGAATCAAAACGGTCGTAGTTCATTGTAATTTCACACTATACATGGTGTCAAATCGTCAAAACATTACGTGTGTGCCATTTTACCTGTCATAATAATGGTCGTGGAATTGCCCACCAATCTCCAACATCTGCATTTAAACTGATAGCATACAGTACTAGAGAATATACTCACAATTCGCCTTCCAAACCCCCGATACATTAATAACATCAGGGAATACATTTAGGATATACAAATAAACATATATGTCAGATGATCATGATATTTGAAACAATTAAAGAAAAAAAGGGTTATTTTTACCGCATATGATCGTTACTGACTGATATCGCAGACTTTGGTCTATTATGTTGTACTTGAGGGTGTTTATAGAGCACAATAAAGTTCCTATGGAATCCTACTCTGAACACTGCAACAAAGCTTGTCTTAAATTCTGCATCGTTCATTCTTATACCTTATAGCAAACATATCGGCAGATGTCCCTCAGGAATGGTGTACAAACGGACGCCAAAGTCATATCTTCATTGAGATCATGAACATCACCAAGTTCATAACACTGTCCATAAATACGTTCGTTATTTATATACATGCAATATTTATTACAACTTTCTTTTAATGTTCTATGTGTTAATCATTTCCAGATATACGTTCACATTTGTCTACATCATTACCTGTACTGTCATAATAAATGAATGTAAAATATATCACTTAGACAGTAGAAATGAGGTTACTGTTATCATTTTATTATATATTTATTTTATGTATATATACTGTACGTTACTTCACACAATAGTCTGATTTTGCTCGGCTTAGTTGACAAATGAGCTTTCAGTTGAATTTTGTAATGTATTAAACGATTCGTTTATAACCTGGGCTGTATACCTTCTTAGGCATTCAGTGAGTGTAGTACAACAACGAATCGCCAATATATATTAGTGAGCAGTCATGCATTGTCATGTTCATTGCAATTTAATTTGGACCAGATATCAGTGGCGAATAATTCCGTCAATATCGAAATGAGTTTGATAAATACCTCGTCGTTGAAACTAGATTATATGAATGTTTCATTTTTCGGAGCGAATTTATAACACAATTCGTGATCAGGATCGTGTGAACATGTCAGATTCGCTCATTGTTATGCGATAGTTGATTTAATTGATAACATAATAGTGCATGTGTGTATGCATTGGGGCTAAGCGAGATTCTATATCGGTCGTACAACAACGCAAACTGTATCATCGCATACGCACGACAAACTATTACGCAATCTATCTTTCAAATCAAATCTCAAGTTCCGCACCTTAAATATTTTCGGCAGTGTCTGGCTCTTGTCCAAATATCTGATTGTCAGCTTTTGGATACGATTTTAATGAGTGATAATATGTTTGCTGTGTCATTTCGCATTTGAAAAAGAAAAGAAAAGAAAAAGAAAAGATATCTGGTATTTACTGGTTATTATCTCAAAATCCTATTGCACGGGTGGGTGGGTGACAGTGTACACATGTATTTGCTATCTTGAAAGATTGTGGATGTTACAGTGACCCGACACATTGACCCAGTGAGAGCATTCGCTGTCTGACTGACACGTGCACAGGTACTTGACAATTATCCTGTGCTCAGTACAGGTTATACAAACATCCCAAGAGGTTAAAGGGGCAAGATCATACTTGCATAGGGGAAAATGGTCACTATCGGGGTTATTACATATTCTGAAAGAACAAT
>JAVCKZ010095029.1:0-24627 GCA_034780755.1 Lepetodrilus elevatus | reverse complement strand
TTTTGCCACGAGTAACGTCACATGCAAGGCCTCAATTGAGACCTTGCATGTGACGTCAATCAATACGTCACACAGCATCGCGGGTGGCAAGACAATGGGATTTTCCGCCGTTGCTCACGTCATCACATTGTTTTCTGCCACCCAAACCGTATTTTGCCACCCGATGATTGTTCCGTGCAAGGCCTCATACTATATGTGATCATAGTCCTCCCCAGAATCGGGAGTGTTGATTGTTCAATGAACATCATGCTATAACGAGCACTTAAGCGTAAGCCTCATATGGGTCCTGCTGGGGGACTAGCTCGAGATTCCTCTAGTCATACCTGTTAACCATTAGAGACTTATTTTAACCTGTGCCGTGGGACTACTGTCCGCACATGCATATAACAGCATACGGGGGGGGGGGGGGGTCACGTGACCTGCCGCTATATAAAAGACACCATTTGGAAGTTCGCGGTCATAAAACAAGCTGAACATTTGCTGCTAAATTGTTTGGTTGGTATCTAAATTTTATGGAAACCGTGAACTATCGAAATCTGGATCAAGTTTATAAAAATGTTCATGGGTTAAGGAATTATGGCCCTCCCACAGACACCTGTAGAGTGACAATTTCTGTCAGACCTCATAAACTACTATATAAAATTCTAGACTTTTGTTTACTGTCCTACACACTGCTACAGCTAGTTGAATACGTTGTTCCAAAAATTTGATTTTGGTGCCATTCTATTCAGAAAAGCTTGGACAATATCTGGAGCAAATATTTACTCTTTAAAAGGCATGAAAGGGATTATGGAGCTATATGGCCAATATATTCTACTAGCCGTGTAACAATGCAGGTCATGCTGCTTATGTCATTGACATTTGGTCGTTCTTCGGCGTCCTACAAGTTCAACATTTGCTAAAATAAATACTGTTTGGTATCAGCATAATGCAGAAAACGGACTATAAGATAACTGAATCCAATAATTCAATGAGACTACCCGTTATATAATTGAAAGAGCTGCATCATTGTAGACAACTGCTTCGCACTTTCAAATAAATATATTATAAATTATACGTAAGTTTTTCCAGACGTTTTGCATCCAAGTTCCCAGTCACATGTATGTATGACCCACGTTTTGACTGTACAGCAAAACGGCTTGGAAAAGCTTGAATAATTCCTTTTAAAGTGTCATACATGGTCAATACCCCAAATAGTCTTGAATGTATTTTAACTAGATTATCTTAATGATAAACCATGTAGATGATTTCCATCAGTTAACTTATGACTATTGCTTGTTTTCTTTCAGTCAGTGGTCTTGGATTGGGCATAGTGTTTTCCGTAGTTTTCTTCAGACGTAAGTATTCCGGCAAACGGCTAGTTTTCATTTTATTATTCTGTAAAATGTCAACTTTAGTTCCTTAATATACATTGGATTTATTCTAATTCTTGCAGGATTTGCATGTGGGTTTTTTTTTACTCGAACTAGAAGGCTTGAAGCATCGTCCCAATATATTAAAAATATTGCTGCAGCAACATAAAATACATTTAATCAATTAAATTGAATCCTATACTACCGTCAGAAAATAATGGAATGATATTGATATTCTTATTCAAACGCGAACACATAAATTGGTATTTCTCAAAACGTGAGAAATGAATTGTAATGAAATGTTCAACCCAAGCGCAAAAATGCATGGGCAATACCATATTGCATGTGCGTGCATGTGTCTTATTGGATTGTTTAACAGTGGCACTTTGAATTTGCCTTTACTAAACGTGTTACCATTATGCGTTCCCTTATTTTCTGACGGTAGTATATTTCCATGCTAGCCGTGATGTGAGTGAAGGTCATCCTGTATAGTTATCGCCAGAGTCATAAGTTACCTTTGGAGCTCCCAACTTTAGGAAGCCATCGTGAAACTGGGGTCTTCCCTATATCGGGACATACACCACAGTTTTTGTATAGCAGAAATTACGCAAAGCTTGACTTGCGTCAAAAGTTACGATAGACCTTTTGGGGGAAACAAGTCAAACCTAGATGTACAGTAGACCTCGCAAATAACGGACTCATTGGGACCGGCTATTTCTGTCCGTTATATGCAAAGTCCGTTATATGCATATGCCGCAATTAGCGTTAGACAGGACCTGGGACTTCAGATTCAGTCTGTTATATGCGAGTGTCCGGTTTATACGAGGCCGGTATGAGAGGTCTACTGTAGTAGAAATTTAAAAAGAAGATAGATAATTCAGGAAAGTATAAATAATTACTACGTCATGGTATGTCCCACTCGCTGACTTAGGACACATTCTATTTCAGGTCGACCCTGGCCTGTTGCCTTTGGAGCTGGTGTAGGTATTGGTATGGGGTATGCCAACTGCCAGAATGATTTCCAGAATCCGTTTCGAGTTCGGGGAGGAAAGCTCGTCAAGGTTAGTGAAAGCACAGGAATCAGAAATTATGTCCCTTGGACCCTTAAAAATATATTTAATTCCTTGAATAAAGTAAATGTTTTATATACTAGTAATCAGTGATGTTCAACTAGTAAAATGTTGGTCTTTTGATTAAAATACCATTTTACTAGTTGGAAACTAGTACTATAGGTGAAAGATAGCCGCTTTGACATTGATCAATAACTCGCCTGCATAAGGTATTCTTTGAAAAGTGATCATATCAGCATGAAAGAGTGGTGTCATTTTAATCAAGATTGTTTTATTTTTATTTTTCAGGTTGTGGAAAACTCCACTCAGCAAGTTAACAACAGTTGAAGATTTGGCAATGTGTGAAAGAAAATGTGACTGACATTTATGCATGCAAGTGCGGAGTTATTATGAATACATTTTTAAAAGTAAATGAATTCATTTTCACTCTGCTTCCAGCACAGTGGACCTTTTTGTAATTCATTTCATGTGAGAATTTCACCAAGACCAATTAACTATAGCATTACGCATGTTTTAACTCTTTCGACAAGCCGTGAAATGAGAGGTCTTTTCGTTATAGTGCCAAGAGTGCAGATGAACAATCTTTTCAACGTGTGGAAACTTACTGTACAGTAACGTCACAATCAACTCTAAAACACTGTGTAGAGTGGTTGACAATATTAAAGAAGCTTCAGATGTGATCATGTGTGAATATTTAAAATGATCTGGGTAATGTGAAAATATATTTAGTTGTACAGTAGCTTATATGCATCTAAGTGTTCTTAGACTGGTTCATGTGGTATATTAAATTCATATAAATGCACTGGTCTTTGTGTTTTCCCACAAGATAGGTTGTCATGTGTCGCCAGACTCGCCATGTGGCAGAGAAATCAAACTTACTCATCGGAAAATGAAAGTCCATCAAATTACTAGGCGGGAGGTTCAAGTTTTACTGTAATAAATACATGTAACTTTGTGAAATACTTGATGAAATTAACTAAGTCTCGTTGTACTGTATACAAGTACAGACACTTGAAGTGGGCCATTATTATAAATTCTTTTGAAAAGAAATTAATAATGTGTTATTTTTTCTTTAAATATTTTTATGTGGGGTAATATCTGTATGTTGTGATAATAATTTGAAAAATACCCTAACTTTAATAAATTAATAAAATAGGGACCCATCGACAGCATATTATCTAGATCTATAATGTCATTGATGAGTCCCTGTTTTAATAGTTTTTTTTCCACATATTATCACTACATATACTGTGTATATATATACAGTAGACCTCGCATATAACAGCCTGCATAAACTGGACACTAGCCTATAACATACTGAATCTGAAGTCCCGGTCCCGTCTAACGCTAATTATGGCATATGCGTATTAGTGGACTTTGCATATAACGGACAAAAATAGCCGGTCCCAATGCGTACATTATAATACGAGGTCTACTTTATTTATGTTTTTAATAAAATATACTATTACCTGTATTTTTTTCAAGGAATTTTTTAAAACAAAACAATGGCTTGCTTCAACTTCAAGTGCCTGTGATACAAGACATCTATGACCAGATTATGTGTTCTCATAGCTGTTGTTCTCACCATCATTTCTCGTCTATCATCACACTGCAATAGCTAACCATTGTGCAACGTATATAGAGGATCTAACATGAGTGGTCATTTAATACTGGATTTATTAAACGAGTTGGTAAAACTGATATTGTGCGAGGCTTTGCCGAGCACAATATCAGTTTTACCAACGAGTTTAATAAATTCAGTATGTATGTATGCTAAGTGCAAAACGACAACTTTATCTGTGATAGTATACCTTTAAGATGTTAAAGCTAAATGTAATGGAACATTTAGACAGTGTAATGTATTGTCCATGACATGTTATAGGCAACTGTTGCAACGTTGTTTCCAATTGATCATGATTTCTCCTTTTTGTCCAAATTTTCACCGTTTTCGTTATTCGCCGTTTTGTAATATTATGTCAACGTTCTGACCATGCCCTTGTATAGTGTTCTTACGTAATATCTTAACGTTTAAACGTAAGGTAGATTGGAAGGCAAATCACTTGAAAGCGGATGTTCTGCCATATATGAAGAGCAGTGTTGAACTCTTCTGATATTCTTGAGGTATAGTTTTGGCAGCTGACATCATCCGGTCTACCTTTGATGGTCAACTTACAAAGACGACTTGATTTTATTTGATGTGTCTTTGTACGGCGAATTCAGTCGTTCCAAGAGGACAATTCTTATGTTGTGTCTCAACAAGCATTGTTTTGTTTCTAAACAAGTACTGTTGATGTCGATTAATCTTGTCGCTGTCCAATTAAACAGCGTCATTCTGAACTGTCATCTTAATTAACAATAATACTTACTTTGCTCTACATTTCCTTACATGGTCTAAACTGGTATGTCACAACGCTGGGTTGTTTTCACTCTATAAATAGTTTTGTAATGTGCATTGTTACCCGTATGTCTAATTCGGATGCCATGACACCCATTGGTCACAACGATATAATTGGAAGGTAGTGTGTCTTCATATAATCTCTTATTGCAATACATATTTCAAATAAACATCATCTAATATGACATGTACCAAAATACGCCCACTATAAGCAAGACATCCCATAAGATGTTACAGCGCTAACAAACAAAAAAAAAGTATTTGATATAAAAACAATTAAATATACACTTATTATATCTAAATGTCTAATCAACATCATAGACAAATCCCGTGAGTTTTCGTGATGTTGTCAATGGTGTCGAGAGGACGTCCTTGGCGATAACAGGTTCTCGTTCCAGATCCCCCGATACTCGACGCATTCATCATGCTGTCCGTATGCTAGCACTCATCTGCTTTACCTCCACGTGGACGCTAGGCCACTCAACAGGACGGGATTACTATGACAATGCATCTCCCAACTGCTTGACTTCATAATTAACAATTTCTATTTTGACCTTTACAACTTATTTGAGTTTGATGAAATTATTCTATCGAAACTCGTTCACTATGTGTCGTTAATGCACACATGCTCCTTATTGAACTCCCACGTGATCGTTAGGAGCTTACTAGCATGTGGACAAACTTCTTCTGGATTCCAATAGTGATTTGCTTCAATAATATATTCAGTAATTACTAATTTACGCTTAATAAGTAAAGGAGTGAATGAATATTAGCGCTTTACGTCGCAGCGGGAACACCAGGCTTACTAAATCCCGGCTGTAATTTCTATTTCATTCCTAGAAAATTAGTTAGCTCCATGGAATGTGCTCGTGTTCAGAAATATCGTACTCTACGAATAACTAGTACGAGAATACGTTAATGTCAAATACTGTACTGTATGATGTGTAGTGTTGTCTAAATTGCTACATGACTTTGGTCCGTTACCCATTGTCAGTATTGGTGTAGTGCCATCAAGTATAGGACAAGAGTACATATAGGTATGTCTAGGGATGCTAATCTCTCAGGATTCCGCTGTCTACTACGTATATGGCGATTCTACCGATCGCTACTTAATAGTAACTTAATTAATACAAACACGTATCTTATACTTGGCCATTACGAAACTCGATCTAGCAAAGAATCTACACATATACTGTTCCTTTGTGTGCCATAAAGTAGTCACATGCACTGAAGCGAAAATAATATTTTCATCAATGAGTTAATTGTGTGCAAACAGTCCTATATCTATATTTGGACATTATTTATCCCTTGATTGTAATACTACCTTTTGGAGGCTCCAGATCATTTCTGTAGTTATGATATATGAACATATACTATCAAACCTCTAATAAGCCATGCTTATTAGATGGTTGTAGACTATTAGCATAATAGTATCCATCCTTGATCAATATTGTATTTTGACACAAGTTCCGACCCCCCAATTGATTCGCTACAAACGGTCGATGATCGCCATGTTAACATGATGATAACAGAGAGGTCCCACACCATATGACGTTAGTCTCCAATCAGCAGTGGTCAGGAGTAGGTCTCTCTCGTTAACGTTTCCCAATTGATATTAGGCACGTATTTAAGGATCAATACTAAGCGTGTGTTAAGCCTTTCATTTGCCAGAGCTAGACGAGGGAGGACGATCCGCTGAAGTTTGCTTGCTATCTGTTGGGTGTTTGCTGCTGAGGTGAGTTTCTTCTGCTGATTGTTAATAATAGTAATCATAATTAATAATCGAGGGAATTTGATTTAGAATTAGTCTGATAATTACTAAATTGAGAAATTTCAACTTATTAACAATGTAGTGGACTCTAATACTTGTTCTTTCCTTGTTTTTCTATTCGTTTCTTTAGTTTATTCGTTTGTGTGCGTGCGCGTGCGTGTATGTATGTATACATATATATGTGTTTGTGTGTGTTTGTGTATGAATGTGTGTGTGTGTGTGTGTGTGTCTGTGTCTGTGTCTGTCTGTATGTGTGTGTGTGTGTGTGTGTGTGTGTGTGTGTGTGTGTGTGTGTGTGTGTAAGGGGGTAGAGTGTTGTAGTGATTACAATATCCGTTTTTATTCGCTTGAAAAAAAGTACTTGTATTATCTGTACTGGCATTTCGTTTCTTAGAGGCATGTTAAAAACGTTAATCATTATAGACATGCACATGCAGGCATATTTTTAGACTATCTGAAGGTTACGTGGTATGCGGTTACTGGTATCGTATGCTTATTACTGGGGTCATCAAAATTAATATATTAATTGCGTGCATCGTTTCATCTATACTGTCTCCACGGTTTGTTCACGTGAGCCTACTGTAGCATAGTCCCTGGTCTTGGTTCCGGGTTCGTCAGTCTTGGGAATTCACATTTAGGTGCATCATGCTTATTCAATATTATTCAGAATGCATTTGTATGCAGACAAACTCCGTGTAAGTGGGTGTATCCAATGACAATTTGTATTTGATTAACTTTATTAGTACAGTGACCTGTTTGTACGGGCGAAGATAATGTAGTTTAGTTATTATCTATACCAGCGTAAATTTACTTGTAAAATGTTAATCATTATAAATCCATTCAGACGGTAGGCAAAGCAGGCCCGTCGGAAGCAAAATGGGATTGGTCATGCCACTATTTTTTTAAATATACGCATAATTAAATTAAATCTAGTGGGGTGGGATGCTCCCGAAAATATTGAAATATAAGCATAGCAAAGTACGATTTCCTGGTAATAGGTCCTACCTGTATATAGAAAAGAAAACTGTTATGTAAGCACTATAGAGGCACTAGCTCTTCGAGAGGACGGGCTTTCTTACATTAGGGCAGAATCTATATGATTGGCATTGTATGAATAAACTACACCTCCTGTATGGCATGGTGTGCGCCTCAAGCTAATGAACTCAAAATACAGAAGATGCAGTGACGAATAGCTGACCTGTGTGAAACCACAATTCCATATAATAAGACCAGGCCCCGAGATTACGAAACTTGTCTGAGTACGAGTTCATACTCACCTAAGAATGGTCATGTTTTGCTAGCATAGCACGTGAGTTGAGCACAAAAACGTACTCAGACAAGTTTCGTAAACTCTGCGCCAGAATCATCAAACCCATATACAGATACTAAGGCAAGGTATGTCCGTGTATTAGAATTGACGTATTCATGTCTCTAAGGTCATTCGATAATGCAGTATACAGAGAACGGTCTATGGCAATCAAGCACATAATTTAGTATTCGGTTTTCATCTGAAATTGTGCTACAAATAGTATATTTCATGATCTGCATGCACCGTTCTTTGACTGTCATACTGGCTATGATATTTAATATTCGGTTTTCCTCTTCTGAATAATGAGTTACTCAAATAGTGCTACAAATATTATACTGTATTTGATGATCTCCATGCACCGTTCTTTGACTATGTCATACCGACTCATACCATAGTTCAGTGTATTGACACATATCATAATTTAGTGTTTTTAATATATTACCGATTTAGTTTTTATTGCAAACACTAAAAAGGATATAATTGTATTTCATAATGGCTAGGTCAACACACACGGACGTGTTTTATGGGAAGATAATCTTACCACTCAGATGTCCATCTGTTCCAGTGAGAGTACTGGCGGCAACTTGGTATTTCCGCTAACACATATTGACTGAATGTGCATTTTCTTCTGGAAATGTATGGATTTCCTTAAGTGAGGCAGTGTAACGTTAAACCTTAATCCGTACCTCTTCTCATTAAACACGTGCATGATCTCTCCACTTGCCGTTTAGTGTTACTGAAAGATTGATCTCTCAAAAGCTTAATACTCTCTCTAAATATCCGTTAATGTAACCTACTATTCTTTTTTCGTTTATACAAAACAAACTACATCCCAGTGACACCGATAAAAATAGTTACTGTCAATTACGATCGCTGAAATTAATGGATATCTCTAATTAGACTTTTGTTTTGCGGTCTCCTTTTCTCAACGTGCATCGTTAGTAAAGATAATACCACGATATTGATAGTTTCATTTGCTTAATTATATAATATGAAACTAATTAGACAAATAAATATACCATTGTGACTCAACAACAAACGATGAACTAGGCCTAGTTTACAAATATCTTCTTACTGCACATCTGGGTAATATACTGGCATTCGTATATTGTGGATGTCTTCAAGCTTACTTGCAGGCAGACTATGCATGTTATGTTATAGTCGGAACTGATATTATTAGTAATCTGTAGATACATCTGTACATATCCAAGGAAGCAGAGGTTCTGAATTGTGTAATTTCTCGATTGAAACATTTAAAATACATTATAGTAACAGTTACACGAGCACACGTATACGTTGACTAGTTGAACAAATCACAATGCCTTATATATTCATGTATGTAAACAGTCTTTCATTACGGACTATAATCGAATATATGGCTTTGGTATTCATAAACACATTGTGAAGACTACTGAACCGTTTCTACCCGGTATGTGGTAGATATAAACCAATCATATGTCGCGTCTTTATCTGACTGGTTCATTATGTTCACAATATCATTTAGATTGGATAATAATCGATGTATTGAATCAGATTTGAAGAATCTCCACCAAAAGGCAGAATATTTTCTTTGGATCATAAAAATGTACGCGATTGAAAATCGCATGATATCACGCAAGCTCGACTTAGAACTTTCCCAAACTGAGACACATTGAATTAACTAACTACAATTCTCTGTCAGCGTCGTCATATGTGATAGCACTTTTGTTTTTCATAAAATAATACGGTCAGAATTTTTTTTATCTGAAGCTATTTATATATTTTAGTTGCGTGAGCGTTAGTTTCACCGTGAAAAGAATGAGAATAATTATAATCAGTTAACGTAGATAGTAGAAACAGTGATAGCATTGTAAGAGTGGAATTGTAGTATTGATGTCATTGTGTACGCATTAGGTTACTGACATACACACATCTTCATAACTTTCTCAAGACGTAAATGTGTGTGGATTATTTGCCTAGACTGTACTGTACCATCTACTGTTATTATGTGGCTGTGGTCTTTAATATGATCTACTATCATACTCCACTAATTCCATTCGTGTGATCTTGACTAAACTGCGACTACAAATGCTTTGCGTTTGAGGTCATTACTTTCGAAATCATATCCTATTCACCGAGAATTATGTTTAGCGATGGTGAATATGTCGTGATTATGTCTCTGAGCAAATGGTACACGTCACGAAGGTATTTCTGAATACGTTACCATGCAGAGAATAATGTTGTTTGAACTATATAATTCACCTCTACAGCGTGCTTGGGTTTGCTATAAGGAAAATATACTATTAACGATATGCTCCATGTTTGAATGAGCCATTATGGGACTATTCTAGACTATGTTCACTCGAGACACTTCTTTGAACCAGAGCATGACTGTCGACTGTGAAAGATGCATCTCCTAAAAGCATGCAACGAAAATGTGTAGGATAATCTCAGCGCTTGCACTGCAATGTTCTGGCGCGCTCATTAAAACATTATATATACTAAATGATACTGACAATGGCAATGCCTTCTGCTATGATGCTGAATACCATCATTAATATATATGCATGTAGATAGTGTGATCTGATATGCATGCATTTCATCATTAATATACATCTTCACTAGTATATATAACACCGTGTCATTAAGAGATGCGTCCCAACTCTAGGTACACACACACTCATTAGTAGCATGAGTATGACCTTTTGGGCTCAAACTCCAATTCTAGGACTTGTCCTTATAAACAAGTGATTTGAACATTGCGGTTCAGATATGTATGGCACGATCTCCTACAGTTGCGTCACTTTAGGGTGTCGTTTCCTGAAGCTCTCATATCCACTATAAGACCATAGCGCTCTCGTAAACTCCACAATCCCCATTTATTAGAGATCGCTACGAGAGTCCTTATGGTCTCGTAGTAGATATGAGATCTTCGAGAACCGATACCTTGGCTTCCCGCCCAGCTTGTCACGGCGTTAACGTATGTAATCACCAACTTGCTTAGGATGTCCAATAGAACATTGTTCCTACACACCTTCCCCTCCCTAAGCACCAGACCACCGCCTTCTCTATTGGTTCCGTGGCTGGAGGCACACACAAACACATATATAAAAAAGAGCGATCGCAGATGCTAATCAACCTCCATCTGATGACGCGGATGACCAGTGAGCAATATACGAGAGAGATAGGGAGAGGGGTTCCTAGCTAATGGAACTCAATTGATATGAGCCAAGTATTTATGAATCAATATTAAGCCAGTAACGTCCTGTTTCATCTGTCAGCTGAAAGCGGTAGGAAGACGTTTGGTGAAAGGCTAATCCCTGCTGTGAGACACCGTGAGTACACCTCTGTCAGACTGTGTGAGATTAACTGGGTTGGTACATCAGTTAATAGTGATGTTTCGTATTTATACAATAGTTCATACACGTATCAAGTATGCTATCCAAATCATTATAATAACGTTCTCATTCATAACTTTGTTTTTGAATAACGTTTTGGTATATATTTGAAGACAATGCGTACCCTAATGTATAATATTCCTAATATTAATAAGGAATCTTAGTACATGTATACGTATTTATCAGTACCAGCCGGTACTCGCAGATTTTCTGCAATATTCAAAGCTACGGAATTTGGAGGTTTCCTCCTACTCTAAACTAACAAATTGTGATATTAGTGAAATCTAATGCCCAATTCGAACAAATAATAGTATACCTATTGATATTTTGAAAACATGAAACATATCGGTTAGTTTTCTATTATCATTATGTAGTTAGTTTGAAAGATTCGATACCGAAAGCAAAACCTGTTACTTGTGTTATTTGTAAAACAATAATATATTGTCTCTACTAAAGGCTGATCATGAGAAAGTCATTAATTTCTACGAGGCGCACCAACGGGTCATCACATCTGAGCAATGTCTTTCACCAACGAGTATTCCCAGAAGACTTTAAGACTCGCCGAAACTGCTACGGGAAGCTGATGTTCCATTTCGATAACTGTTGAACATAGATTATCTCCTGTGTTAACTTGTCCAGGCACAGTGTCTTGGTTTCAGTCTTAGACCCAGAGTTATATCCACGACGTCATTCTTTACGGGATGAACCTTACTGAGAAATGCACATCTTAGTCTGTATTCTATTGCTCGATTATTAGACCGCCAGCAAGTTGACGCGCATAAGGACTTGTTTCAACTAAACCTGAACATTACATTGTTGATCTTCTCATTGGGTTAGCCAGTTTATTTAATTGAACTCTTGTTTCGCAGTTGTTATGTCACCGATATGTCATATGCTTTTTATGTAACTTATTATGCTAAAATACTGATGACTCCACGGAGGAAATTCAATGATAATGTCTGGTACCAGTATGGACGAAAGCGGCATCGTTCGTCTATGACTAGTACTCATAGCATGAGGTATGGTTTCTAAAACGTATACATGGAGACTGTCTGTCTTAACATGATTAGTAATCAATTTGTTTCTGAAGATATAGTATCAGTCTGGGATGTAATCCCGTGTCAGCAATAGAATATGTGTTAGCATCGTTGTTGGTGTCTAGAAGTCGTCATTAAATTCGCATGTGCGTGCCATAAAATAAAGTGCACATACTTGTAATAACAAATTATATAGTAGAGTAAAGTAAGAACTGGAGTAAGTTAATAATGTACCTAAGTGGTGCATTCATTACTATGTGTAAATCAGGTATAATGCAAACAGGGTATATAAACACAAAACACGTAATCCGTGGTATGATAAATACTATAGAAAACGACCCAATACCAAAGTCCTTATTGCCAAATACACGTTTCTTAAGATTATACATTTTTTGTTTAGATTTATGAAATTGCTAATGACTCCCGATGCGTTACGCAAGTTCTTTACACGAATAGGATATCGCTAATCTAGTATGCATGGTTCTTAAATATTTTTTTAATAAACTAATTCACGAGGTTAAGAAAAACACTAATATAATGTCGCACATCGCAGCTAGTTACAATTTTTTGTTTATTATTCATCGTCAATTTAAGTGGTTTGGAACATCTATCGTGCAACTAAATGTTATATTTCAAAAGACTTCAATACTGGTATCATCCATTAGCCCGTAGTTGCTAATTAAAGTGATTTCCCTTCCTCTGACGATAACGTCCTTGCGGACATTAACAATGAAAACGTGTTGCCTTCTGAAATCGAATTACTATAGCATAGTATTGGTGTCAACCACCTCCCCACCCACCAGCCAGCAGATCATGATTCACACGAGCAATGCATATTCTGCTAACACGGGTAATAACGCTAGTTAAATGTCCATAGACTTATATTAGTGATGTATCCAGCTAGTGTTAGTATATTAGTGCTCCGTACACTACTATATATTTCGGATGATGGGCCTACCATTGTGAGGTAATCACTATAATAGCACGCTAGTACATGTAATGTCGCACAGCTTAGAGGCTCTGCTTACACACCTTGTTTTATATGAGTGGTTCTATTAAATCTTTAAGAGTACGTCTCTTTTTATTAGCCTACGTAATGCTGGCCGCACACTTGCGATTTCCGTCGCAGACGCGTCGCCGATGTTCGTTGGCCGACGGAAAATCGCAAGTGTGCGCTGGCCAGCGACTCTGAATTTTAGTCTCTCCGACCGATCGCACAATATCTAGCATGTTCTTATATTTGGAGCACCACACACTAGACGACCGAAACCCGACGGAAATCGGCGACGAAAATCGCGGCCGCTATTATACATTGCACACTGTGTAATAGGCATGCCTGTAGCGTAGTGTTCAATGTAACATAGACATCGGAGATGCTACTATAGAACAATTTAGTGTAGCACAGTGGTAGAACGTTTGGACTTTGGAGCCACAGGTCCCGAGTTCAAATTCCGGGAGCCCGGCATCAATGTTGAACGAAAGTTAGCTTTCTGACATAGGATGCACTGTCTGTAGAGTACCAATGCAGATAGCATCATTGGTCTGCCAATACCAGCCGGTGCACTACAGATGTTGCGGGTTTCCTTCTGCTCTAAACCGTCAAGTCGTGATGTAAGTGAAATAATCTTGAAAGCGACTATAAACCCCAATTTAAACCAAATAAGTCTAAATCAGATATAATGGTCACCACAAAGGCGTTCCAAGGTACAGCATAGCATACAAACGGTCAGGCATCTGTTACTTTTACAGTCTACATGTACTAGACATCCATTCTCACAATACTTGAATAATCTCACACTTATATTTGCCTTCAATACAGTTACTGACAACACAGTTACTGGGTCAGTAATTCTTAATTAGCGTTTATTGAATTAAATGAAGGTTCCACGTTCAGGTGTGTGGCCTCGGCGGAATCTTCTATCATAGTTGGTATACTGTAATTAATTTGTGTTGTTCTCCGAAGGAGCCAATGTTCATCCACCGATAGGCAGTGTGCCAAGACGACGAGACTAGTTAAATTTAAGTCTACGAAAACATTGTACTCTACTTTGAACTATACAGATGGAATATGAAGATGCTAAGGCGGCCGAGATCAAAGTATACGAGGTCTTGGAGGTTTTACTTTAATGTAATGCTATTTAAAGTATGGCAAAAAGAAGGTTGTGATCAAAACAGCCCTGCTTTATTTATACTTCCAGAGATAGCCATGTGTTTACCATCTTCGAAAACACAGGCCAGGATAACAACACTAACCTCTGTCAAATATTTGACGGATGTTAGTGCAGTCATAATGGCCTGGGTTTTCGAGGATGTGTGTTTACATGCAGCATTATTTTAAGATGCAATTAAACATTATAACACTAATACATTACTACTAGTATTATATATTATTTAAAACAATTTAATGTAAAAGTTATTTAATTGTAGTTTTATTGAAGCATAATCAAAGTTTCAATTATTCTTAAGGTAATGGTATCGGACGGTTTGTATGTTTCTGAATAAATGACAACCTTCGAATACATATTCCATGCTAAACCTTCATGTAAGACTTTGACCTCATATGTATATAGTAGGACACATTTCCCTGGCATATATTGAAAACAAGATGTAAGCCTAATTAAATCTACCACCAACTGATACCACTTCTCAGACATGTATCCCTCTACAACGTAGCCACAGTCTTCATTCCATCAATTCTACTTTAGCAATGTTTCTATGATCTGAGGTCCTCGAAAACTTTTGATCCATATTATGTTTGCAATTATCGGATGCATAAGTGGGTTACAAGTACGGCCTTTTGATATCTCGATCTACTTCCGTAACACAGTGGACACGCTCTCCAGGAGTTGTCTGATAAGACTAGCCACTCCGTACAGAAAGCTGTAAGCGGTGCTCGATGGCGACGATGCCAGGCATCAATAGCAACTCTATGACTTCTGATGAAGCGTCTTCGCCTCTGTGGACCAAAAGTAATTGACGTCTGACACGGGTGACACTCTACGATATCGGTAAAGCGCTCAATGACTTGGACACGTGTATGTGCCCGCCGCGGATTCATTGGTCATCTATCAACATAAATAGGCCTAAGGTCACTTTCAGAATATGTCATGCGATGCGATTAAGATCTGTCTGATAGCGTTGATTATCCAGAATATTGTCCGGATATATGTCAAAGCGTTATACAGCTGGAAAGGGTGGGTGGCATGGAATTCGAAGACGTTCATGTAGGTAGTAGAAGTGGGGGTTCAGAAATGGTCATGTTTTGGAATAGCGTCATTTGTAAATCGACATATATATCATGCGGCATTTGAGAGGTGACACTTTGATATAAAGCTGCATAGCATTATATGTATCTCATTAGATATCTGTTTTGCAAATACTGTGCGAATTTGCTGGATTGAGTGCGACATAAAAAAAAGTTACAGCTGAATTAAAACAGCCTTCATACTAGACTAGAACTAACCACAGTGGAATTATTTCTAGACTATAAACGATTTATTTATCACAAGACTTCACACAGAAGTTATGCTGCGGGGTAATTATGTAGTTTGAACAAATCGCAATACATGCATTGCAATAATAATCGTACGGTTTATCGTACGGTTTATCGTATGGTCATACAGCATGGATCTTTTTAAGTATTGGTTCTGTAAAGAACTCACACATCTGCTGGAGAACCATCTAGTGAATAATTTAGTAATGACCAATTAGGTCAAGCTTATTAGAGTTCCCCTGAGTTACGTGTACACCTGTGTAACATTTACTATTCAACAACTGTAACGAGCCGATGTCGGACCTGATTACTTTGAAGCCAATTAGAGTTCCAACTGATCACAGGCTAGTACTCAATGAACCAACATGAGGTTCAGCTTTCCGTCAACAAGTTCAAAATTCGTTCCTAAGTTAGGATTATATTAAAATCGTACTTAACCAGATGACTGGTGGATTAAATGTATATATGAAAACAGGACCACTGCCGATCCTGGGATTCGAACCCGAGTTGCTGGATTGCGAGTCCAATGCTCTACCGACTGAGCCAAAGGGGTAACCCCCGCTGGCGAAGACCAGTAGTAGCATCTTATATCACACCCGGCTACATATAAATTACGGGTTTTACTGCATCATTGTTTTTTGACGCAGTACTGTAACATCTCAATTAGAAGAAATGACGAGACAAACTATTCCTGTGTTTAAATTAGTCATCTGTAAATAATTCCTTCGAGTGACTTCCACTTAGCGGATTATATATTTTGAGGTAGACACCTTCTTGATCTGTGTAAAGAGACGACAGGGAATAAAAGCATCGCTGATTAGTCGCTGGTGAGAAGGCACAGGGTCATAGCTACCCGTAAGTGTAAAAGAGATCAGTAAAATTATCGCAGGTGCGATGGATTCGTCGTTGAATGCTCTCAGACGGCTTTCCGATTCCAGAATAACCATATGCCATTACAAGGAGCGTAATGAATTCTATTTACATAGGTGTTAACATTGCATTTCCTAATTACTCAAAGTCTTCCGCGTGGTTAGCGGGGCCTAAATGTCACGTAAGGATTGACATCACAATCCGTAAGCTTAATCTAATTGAATCCAAGTGGTAATTTGTACGGTTGCCAGCTTTCGCTAACATTACAATATCACCACATAATGTAATTGATATATAGTCTCACTGCTGTATCGGAGAATAGGTCTACTACACTGGGAAAGGGTAGTTTAGTTATTTCGATATAATTACAGCAGTTGCAGAACTGTATATAGTTCATTATGGTTTTCTGCGAACCACGACATACTAACCTAGTATGCAGAGCATACGGATGTGTTTCTACATGTTACTTTATTCCTACGAGTTTGTATAATTAATTCAGGTAACCATGTCAATTTGGTTTTTTTCAAACCAGCCTTCATCAAACAGATGCACAGTTATAAGTATTCCTTTAACGTGTAAGTCTTCGTGTGAAATCTAGCTTGTCAAGACGTGACAGAGGTAGAGCTGGTAATGATTACAGCTCGCTACAAGACCTCGATTGAAGATCAGCCTGTTGCAGCGGCATTGTACACGTCATGGACATAGTTTCGTTCTGACACGATATTGAATTAGCAATGCAATTTCGGTCCTGTGTATCGTCGGGGTCGTGCAGTGATCATATAGATAAGAGTACAAACTAGTGACATGCTACTGTACTCTTCGTCGTTGGCCCAACATCTGACCGTTGGCGCATAATCAGGGTCTGTGTTAGATCAAATGTGCATACGATTTATCTTGTGTTCCTGAGAGTACCAACCTATCGTCCCATACAGAAAACAATGCATGTTGGTGTATTGTGTGACTGATACATGGTATGGTCGTATTTAACAAGATTACTCTAATAGTGTCAAATCGTAAAGAGACATATCATATGCAATAGACACATGTAATCATTTATTAGATACATCACCACACCATTTGGGTAGAAACAGGAATGAATCGCATTGATGGCCGCGTGATGTAGCTTGTCTCTTCATCCATAGAGATATACATTTGTTGTAAGGCATTTAATTTGATTGAATTAATGTGTTTTTTGTAAGTATTTAAACGAGCATGCTCTACTACATACGTAGCAATATCAGGAACAGTGTCTTCTTATTTCTTGGTACTGTGGAAACGTGTCGTCTAACTTGATGATCTTAGACATTGATGCCAACCGGAAGTAACTGATGTTGCATCATCCGTTGAAGCAGCCACGTGTCGTAACGTATTTGGAGGAGTCTGAACTGATTACGTAGATAGTGATGACTCCTCATTTAACAAGGATATTAGCTACAATTTCTTGCAGATAGCGGGACCCAATCATCAAACGCGTCGATCTTAGACCGGATTCGCAACACGCATGGGTATGCTACTTTCCTCCAGGAGTTATGATACTTTCATTATGTTGGGATTGTGGAAGGAAAATAAAACCCTCCTGGACGCATCGCGTGTCATGAATTCAGCTTCAAGCAAACTTTAAATCGTTAGCTTTCAACGCCGTATTGAATGATCCGCTGTATTAAGAAGATTATCCGTTCAATTTTCACATTGGTTTGAGAAAGCAAAACGCTTTTGCTTCATCTTTAAACGATGAGTTTTATGCAAAGACAGCATTGGAAATCGTACGTTGGTGCAAACTATGTTATGTAAATATGACTGTGGGTATGTACATAGGTGCATGACCCCACGACAAATACTGTAGTGATATTGACCGATACACCTCGGAAAGTGTGGATGTAACTGTCTTTACCCCTCTTCCGGTCGAGTACTACATGACATACACTTTAAATGAAAATATGCCACGTAATATGTACATCCTACTTCCTGCATCGTAGCCAATAAACTAAACATACATGTTCTCAATTCCACTTTCTCAGAATACTCGGTAGCAGTAAATATAAGCAGTGTTAATACCAGCACAACTACTCTCACTTAATGTTGGTATCAATGGTATTTATTATGATGTCCTTCTGCCTAGCTCGTTTTCTATTTCCGGAAATACTGTTGACCGGATATAATATAGAATTGCATGAATCTAAATGGCATGGTCAATGCTAACGAAAACGCCCATGCCATGTGTATATACATAGCACGGCTAATAGGTCGTATACGTGATCACAATGTAAACTAGACATCGTCCAGATGCCCCCTAACACGATCAAGGAAACCTCTCGGCCATAAATGGCACTACAACTGGCAGTTAGGATTAATAAGATTAGTCTGCTAATATGGAAGAACATGCAGACATGCACCTGTATTTGATACAAATTGCTTCCTTGTGTTGATTATATTCGTGAATGTCGTGATTGATGTATATGTGCACGATTCCTGGAATTCCCTATACATGATTCCTGAAAAATAATTCCCGAGATATACGTTGATGTCATCACATCTTGGCGAACTAGCTGTACGTTATCAGACAACTACGTATGAATACCTATGCACCTATGCACCTATATTGAATATTTTAACGGCTATACACTAGTATATTACCACGACTAGTTCTTGCTAAACACGTTGATGCAGTCGTCAGACATACCTGTTTCTTGAAATGCTCGTATTCAATTCAGGGTCCGACTATCGATCGAATTATATTATTCAACTATAGACCACCAAAATCAACCCCAAAAAAATATGAATCATGTTTTTTGGATCAAAGCTATCATTTTCAAAGAGTTTGGTCACATGCTATTATGTATTCATTAAGACTCTTTGGCAACATGAACAACGGAACGATGGTGCTTTTAGCAACTGCTCTTGATAGCACACAGTAAACAGCCTCGCGGGTATATTATACTCGATCAGAGACGTCAAAGTCAGACTTGATTTAAGTCAATAGTGGATGTTCCGGTTAATTCATCAGTTTTGTTGTACGGAATGATTAAACGACGTTTGTACTCATCCTACTTTATTTGTTGCAGGAAAATACATAAAAAAAGGGAAGAACTGAAGAATAAAAGACGACACACACGAATACAATGGGAGGTCTTAACACAATGTATCTGTCGATGATAGTGGGTGCTGTGATACTGTGTGTTACCAGTAGTGTCCTCGGATACCCGATGCTGGAATCTAAGGTACGTATTTATAAGTGTGCACATGCAGATAAATATGCATGAACAGTTCACAAATAAACCACGTTTGTAATTGTGTTAAATGTACTATAGTTTTCAACTGACACTGTGCGTAGAATCAGCCAGATCCCGACGGCGGGTATGTAATAAGTACCAACGGTTTTACAAATGGGAAGTATTTTCCTTGAAGTCTGCGATGTGTCCTAATTCTACCAGTTCAATACGTTCCGAAAGATCGGAAAGCCATATTGTAAAGCACACTAGGTTACCCACCCAATTGAGTGTGTAAAATAACACCTTCCGACGTGTACTCGTCCCAATTCTTGGCAAGTTGGACATCTTGAATAGGTGCCTGTGTTGAGATACCTACGATAATAGATGCTGTGCTAGTATTCCTTACTAGTGAGTGAGTGATTATGGAGTTTAACGTATTCTGTATTAAGCACAATCAATAGTTATATTACTCGATTCACTTGCAGTAGGAGTCCACATTTCAGATTGCACGTCGTAATATTAACCAATATAAGAAACGAGTTATGAATAACTACTTATGAAATGTGTTATGTTTCAGGACAAGTTTGTACAAGAAACCGACTCACATCTGGACAACGACAAACTGTCCAATGACCAAATCCGGAAACGTATATTCGATCCCATCGAAGCAGCCAGCAATTTCGGAAGTTTTGGAAAACGCTACAACCCTTACCGAATCTGGGGACTGCCAAAGGACCACGCTGACGGCCATCAAGGAAGCGGAAGCGGAAGTGGAATTGCAGAGCTGCTGAAGCGTGTACTCGATATGGCCGTCGCTCGTCAAGGAAAATACGTGCTGGACTCGCCCGCACAGAAGAGGCAGTTCGACAGAATTGGATACGGAATGTTCGCCCGGTTTGGCTAAGGCCATTGATATCTGAACTGAACGATTGCGTTAACGTCCGGGAACAGGAAGATAAAACTGAGAGATGTTTCACTAAACACCTGCTTCTAAAAGAAAAGATATAGACATCAATATGCAATATTCATATGGTTTTCTTTCCGAAAGAGAAAGAACATGGACGTGATTTTTATTAAAGAACGTGAATGGCGTCAAGAACATAAGTGAATTATAGGACTATCATCCATAAACAGCTGTAGAAGTTATAGGTTTCCCTGTTATGAAACAATTGCCGGAATAGTATTTCCGGAATAGTATTTCCATCCTTCCGGTCGGTTTCAAAATACGCAAACCTATCTGCTGAGTTGCACGACTGTATGCTTAAGTCACCATTTACGGACACTCGTTGAAAGCAATATAACCCGTTAATTTGTTCGAATTATCTATTCTATGATTCTACCAACCAATCACATCCAGTTGTGATGTTCGTTTATTTATATTTGGGGGTTGAAACATACAATTTGCAATTATTAAAAGATGCAGGTGTCCGGAGGATTTGTGTCAGAATGAACAATAGTGGTTACAAAAAAAAACACTTTGTTAGTGGATTACAAGAACTAACTTTAACATATGATAAGTTGGATATGTAGATATACTTGAGTTGACATTTGTGGAGCGGAATGATATTTGGAACATCTACGCAGCACCGTTCAGTCGACGGCAAATCAACAGTGTACGTGATAATAAAGTACTATTTTAGTAAATTGTGTGGCATTCTTCATGGTGTTATTTTCTATAATGCAATCATTAGCATGCATCTAGGCAGGTATACACATCCTTATGGACGAACTGGTATTGTAAATTAATCGTGTAGGGCAATATGAACACAGTTTACATTCGAACAATATTCTGTTAGGAAACATCTACAACTTCCCATAACACAGTATACTGTAAATGCGTGTACATGTATGCATGCATTGGATACTTTTAAGTGAAATTTGAACCATAATATGGTATTTTCCTTTGACGATAAGGCGTAGTCGTGTCAACATCATACCGTCAGCTATTCCCAATAAATAGAGGATATTCAAGGTTTATGTCGACTCTCCCACTCCACGAGATGAGATAAACATGATACGAGAGAACAAACACACTTGAATGTTCTATGTATTACATAAGTGCAGTGAAATATACATAACTTTCATTATTTAGTCAGGTATTAGTTCATCTAAGAATGGATCAGACTACTTCATTCCCCTTCTCTCAGCCCTAACATGGCGACATGATTTGCGCGTGCCGCTGAACTGGCTCCATGTCCTGTCCTCTGCGACTCATGAAACTTCAGAGGCCGTTGCCCAGTTAGTTATTTTCACTAGTGAAAAATAACACCTGTTATTTTCACTGATAAAACGTGGTATTTCACTATATGTATGTAATAAACGAGTATATCCTTTATTATTACATGAGTAAAACATAAATTACATCAACATCGATTTCATCGATATATGATCAGTGTTGAACTTACCAATTACCAATCTCAATTTACTCGTAATACTAACAAGATCAGTCTTCATCATTTACTTATTTAGGAGTATACCGGGATGTACTGCTGGCCTGTGCTTCACGAAATGGTCTAACTGTATCTAGATGGATTAGGGCGTATGAAATGCGTTTACTATAACAATACAAAACATTATGGCAATCCAACGAAGGCCCGGACTACAGTACAACCATTTCATATAGAAAATAGGCCCCGTTTCATAAAAAGGTCACACTGTATTCCTGTTGCAAATCATATTAATACTCATCCTCTAAACAACGGCCATTATGACTAACTAATCTCCTTCAAATTTGAAGGAGGTTAAGTGTAGTCATAATTACGCTTACCATCATTTCTTAAAGTTGTCTATACATGTTGAATGCTGTGGTCTTCCTGAAGACAAAAGTCGAGTGTACCTTCAATACAACATCTATTTAAAGCGAGGCCTGCTGTTACCTACCTATGTCTATGTTTAAATGGATGGCTTTTTGTAATGGGTCGTATTGGGAAATTGCTTAATGAGGACCGCTGTTATATCCAAAGTTCGATACTATACCACACGTTCTTACAGCAAGGCATTACTTGAGGGGGAGAAAGAGGGAGGGAGAGAGAGAGAGAGAGAGAGAGAGAGAGATAGAGAGAGAGAGAGAGAGAGAGAGACGGATAGAGAGAGAGAGAGACGGATAGAGAGAGAGAGAGAGAGAGAGATGGAGGGAGAGAGATATAGAGAGAGAGAGAGAAGAGAGAGAGATATGTTTCTTAATTGCTGCGCATTCTTCAGACACGAGTTAAGTACCATGAACTTATTGTAGTGATTGCATGTGCACAACGTATTTAAAACATGCAATACATCAAATGGCATGATTACATTGTCATGATCACTTATAATATCAAACTATAACTGATCTATTAAAATGTACGGCATTAATTATGTTTCCAAATCGTTTAAACGACAATTTAATGCAATCGTGTCACGTAAGACCATGCATAATAATCCTCTAAGATTCTACCAAGATAGGTATCTTCAGTTGCATCGTTAGCAAGAAACATACATACATACATTTCAATTAA
This sequence comes from Lepetodrilus elevatus, assembly GCA_034780755.1. Classification (NCBI taxonomy): domain Eukaryota; kingdom Metazoa; phylum Mollusca; class Gastropoda; order Lepetellida; family Lepetodrilidae; genus Lepetodrilus; species Lepetodrilus elevatus. Next base: position 1,253 of record JAVCKZ010095029.1, on the reverse strand, counting down.
GATGACACCTAAATGTCTCCTTAAACCATGTGAGATTATACATGCATAAGTGTTCTTGTTTCTAAATTCAATTTACTTCAACTGGGCAACGTTTATTTAGGAATTATGTATTGATGTAGTACCGTTTTTTACAGAGTATACGTGAGTTTTTACGTTTTAGTCTAACCAACTATTGATCACAACGCGATGTATGCTAGTTTGTTTCGTGTACGTGTTAGAAACAGAACGGTGTTATGGCAGCAAGACAACCTTTTATAGATAATGATTGGTGTACAAAGCAGAACACCGTGGAAGTGCATACGCGTCGGTTATGTTAGGATCTAGCGGAAATGTGATGTGAGAATACAAGAAAAAAACAGATGAATTTAACAACGAAGTGAATAATACATATAGTAAAGGCATATCATGACAGGATGTTAGATATTAAAGAACCAGCGATTAACAACGTTTGAAAAAGTCAAAAAATATGGTCCGACTGTTTTTTCCACCATTTATCTTGAGATAATATCATAAATGCTGATGAGTCATGCACACGCAGAGTCTACTAGTATTTAGCAACCTGTCAATTAGATAACATAAATGTATCGTATTGCCAATTTCCAGGCATGCAAACGAAGTTTTCACACGTGTACGGTTTCTTTTAAAATGACACTTTTTTCAAAATTTAAACAATGATGACATGCCTAGAAATTGAGAATTATCCCCAGTCATTGTTAATATTCGAACATGGATTCAGTTGATTAATGCAAAGCTCCCTCTATGACAACTCCAAACGCATTCTAAAAGCAGGCATGTTAATATTACATGATTGACAAACACATGGGCTCTTGTTGCTATAATTAATCTACAGAGTCCTCAGTTACAAGAGTCAGTCCTAGTATCCTACGCTCTGAGCAACATATTAGTGTGACTGGTCTGTTCATCAACAAACAAATGTTATCCGGATCTTAGTTAATACAATCCTGCTCTTAACACTAATGCTACGTACCATCTGCGTGGTCATGCCGAATCCCAGTAAGGTCATCAATTAAGCATGTACAGCATTACAGTTCCCAAACTGAGAGTTTCAGGTATTGAAAATAGTATAGTAGTTTAAGTGAATATCAGAAATGATTTATGAGAATGTATGCATTCGCAAAGAGAGAAGAGAAGAGATGAGAGAGAGAGAGATAGAGAAAGAGAGAGAGAGAGAGAGAGAGAGAGAGAGAGAGAGAGAGGGAGGGGCGGGTGAGAGAGAGATGGAGATAGGTTAC